>DWEU01000039.1:0-10890 GCA_018247155.1 Charidia lucaria
CACCAGTACATACCTTGGTCACCAAATTTTCCTTATCATTCTTATTGGGTGTATAGGTACTGCAAAATATACTACTAAGGTAGATTGTTAATATTTTTTAAACATAGGTACCTACATAGGTAGGTATCAACTACTTTTAATGTTCGTAATCTTAAAATGATATTGTCTCAAAGGTATAAACTACTTGTTGGTAACCTTTAACCATATTGTCACAATTTTTTTTATTTCCAACGAAAGTATGTTTACATAAAACATTAAGATTATTAAGAATGGTTATTCAATATCTGGTGGATAAAAATTTTGACCGATGATTACACAAATCGATCGGCTTATTGATTTTAGCTACCTTTGACTTATAAATTTTTATTATATAAAATATGTTTGTCTATTTAATTGTTATCTGTACGATGAATGTCGTATGATATGTAGTTAGTAATAAATATAGTACAACTAATGTTAACGTGGTTGGTATAAATATATATCTACTTATTTCTCGATAACAATGCTCGCAGAGCGGTGCAATGTTTAAGTTAAATGAATTACTGTTTCTTGTCTCCGTCTAAGAAGCGTTTAATTTTGTATTGCCGTTGCACTCGCACAGTGGTACTGTCGTGTTGTGAGTACAATATGTTTAATATTCAGCGCATTTTGCAAATTGCGCCTAATTTAATGTTTTAAGTTTGTTATTCCAAAGCTGTTTTAAATAATTCCAAAGCTAAAGGCCTAATTTATTTTATAATGTGACATTTTTAACTAATAATAACTGAATAGCAGAATTCACGAGGTGTAGTAAATTTTACATAACTGTACATAGGTAAAAAGCACCTACATTCCTTTTTAATTCGCATTTCCAAGTTAAATTTACATTTTAAAAAATCTATTCCTTATAGTATATATTTATTAATGTATATGTAAACGCTCATAATTAAAGTTTACTGAAATTAAATTATGAGATTCTGCTGGTACTCAAATTTACTTATTTTAACTTATTAATAATTAATTTGAAATAACGAATTCTCGTTATGTAAGTTACTTGTTCCAAAAATTCAATGCGTTCCTAATGTGTTGCCATACCTAATTTATTTTTATTATGTTTTAAATTTTATTTATACGAAATACCAAAGTGAAGTTATAGCCAAAGTATCATTTTAGAGGAATATAATTATTTATTTACTTATTTGTAGGAATCATAATTGAAAAATGTTGCGTTATCATGTTTGCAAAAAAGTGTGAGTACAAGTTTACTTTTATTTAACTTATGTGTAGGTAAGTGTGTGGTTAAACTTGCACGATCAATCTTACTTAAAAAAACACTTATGTTATCTCCTTATTTGTAAGTCGTAACCAACATTGTTATTTTTTATTGAACATATGAAATAATAGTATGAGAATGGCCAAAAGTAAACGATTTACTAGTAAGAAGAGTTGGTGTATTAATTTTTACTGTAGTTATTGACTATAAATGGGCATTGAATACTAAAAATTTTTGATTACACCGGAGATGGCAAAGATAATATATTTTGCCTTTGAAATTTATATTGCATTTATTCCTTTTACTCATGTATTACTTTATTGTCAACTCTATGTAACATGATTTAATTATACCTTGCATTCTTTCTTCTTTCTAATGTTATTTGGTGCTACATATTAGAAGATTACCACATTATAGAATTGTATACAAAAATGTTACCAAAAACAATTTAAATAAAACACTATAAATTACTACTTTGTTTACTTTTTAAACCACATTCTTTCACTTTTGTCTAAAAATAAAACTAAATTATTTCTTAGTAATTTTTTTATTATTTTGTATTATCTAAAATTACAAATCTTTTATATTTTTATTCATTGTTACAAACTAGTTCCATGTGATTATTATTCAGCACATTGTCTAAAAATATCAGATTTACATTTTTACAAAAAGAGCTAACATAATGTTAGGATGGGGGTGAGAGCAAGGCAGTTCAAGAAATGCTAAATCATAGAATTATATAGCAATAATAAATTGTGCCAAGTACGTATGTATTATTCAAGATATAAAGTGTAAATAAACTAAACCTTTTTTGATGCAAATAGTTTTGGGACATCTCAGTTTTAGCTGCGATGCTATGAAGATAAGATTGCAAACAATACATGTGTGTTATAAAAAAGATTCTTGAAATCTTTTTATGTATAAATCAGTACATCAGTAGTCTTAAGGCAAATGGACACATCTTACCAAATACTTACAAAGAGGCTCACTACATGTCTACAAGATATCAATCAAACAAGTCTTTGAGATGCCACCAAAACAGCAAAAGGCGAGTAGATACTAATAGCATTAATTAAACTAAGAACATGTCTAAAACAACTTACAGAGCACAAAAATGTTTGCCTTTTTAACAACAAAGAGACCAGTACATGAAAAATGATCATGATCCACATAAGAAATAATGTTTTTCTGTACACAAAAATGTGTAATTTCTACTGATTTGATTCAAAAATTATAATTCAAATTGAATATTGCTGTGCTGATAAAAAATAATATTGATGAAAATCACATTGATACTAATATTTTTCCAATCTTTATCATAAAAACAAATTTTACTTCTCCAAAAATAAAAAATAAACTTTTTTTTTATCATTTTGGATTGAGATGTTCAAAAATATCTAAGTTACTGGTTACATAATTTGAAATTGCAAGTCATCATTTTTTTTATTTATTTAAAAGTCCAAAGCTATACTTTTAAAAAAAAGAGAAAAAAATACGCAGCCAGTGAACAATAACTTCGTTCGAAAACGGCATTTGTACTAAGGTTACCTCGATTAATTTTAATTTTTTTTTCTCTGTCATAACTTTTAACGCTTACTTTTATTGCTTTCCTCACAAGTGCCACATAAAAAGAAAAAATATTTAATTTTATAAAAGTAAAAATCACTCGCACTCCAACCAATTATTACTCATACTGTGAAAAACAAAACAATTTGCATAATTTATTAATAGCTCTGTGAAAAAGAAAATCAATTTAGTATACCCAAATAATTGCAGGCAAGCAACTATTGGAAAAACACACAGTATGTAAACTATCAAGTGCCAACAACATCTTACATCGCTAGCTCTAAGCAGAGTCATTTATAATACATTATATTCCAATATAATATTACTTCATACAAAGTGTTACAGTAGAAAAAGATTTGTTGCTTATATTTTTTTCGACATCACATTTACAAAGCATAAATAAATCCATATAACAACAAATCAATAAGCATAAGAAATAAAGAAAAAAACCCAAAAATCTTTAGAGGAAAACATTTTTGCATGAACAAGTCTTGAGATATTATACTCATATATATCACATTTTTTGCATGAACTTAATAATACCATATTGGAATATGTAAATTATAAGGCAACCATCGGTGGATAGAACTATGAAGGCTCATTGATATGTTAGCATAGTCAACTATGGACACAGCGAGATGCAGTCGTGGGCAAGAACTTGGCGCTCTTCACACTATCTACACAGTTCAAAATGAGTTAACACTTTTACTTCAATGAAGCTCCAAACGAGCACACAGGCCATATAAAGTAGCCTCAAACAGGACTGAAGTAAGTCTATATTTACTTAGACCGTCAAATCAGAATGCAACAGTAACTATTGCTGTTACAACAAGCTGTGCTTTCATAAACACATTTGTCAAGATCAAACAGCATTACACATGTCATCGGAGGCAGAGCTGTTGCCCACAAGCGCCTCTCGGGAAGGTTACAAGCTAACACTTTGGTAGTAAGGTAACTAACAGGCACGGGTGAGACAAGGCGGGCGGCGAGCCTATGCTACCACATCAATCTAACTGCTCTACAACAAAACTATATCTAAGTGATCAGTCGCATTGGCTGGTCCTAGTCATGTGCGCTTGATATAATGCTAAAAAGACCCAATAAGGTACGATATACTGTGTTATTGTGAGCATTTCGCTGTGTATGTGTATTTGGCATCTGTGACACACAACATTGTTATAGCTGCAAAACTGTAGTAAAATATTTCAGCATAAAATATATCTATATATTAAAATACACTATCACTACATAGTATAAAATAAAGTCGCTTTCTCTGTGCCTTTGTATGCTTAAATCTTTAAAACTACGCAACGGATTTTGATGCGGTTTTTTTAATAGTTAGAGTGATTGAAGAGGAAGGTTTATATGTATAATACGTCCACAGTTTTTCTGTAGTGTATTCAGTATCAGCATTGCACCCGTGCGAAGCTGGGGCGGGTCGCTAGTTACTTATATAGCAACACACAGTATGAGTCAGACCAACCAAAGCACCTTTACAAACATAGAATTCTTAGCTTACATTTAAAAACATCTGTTCAAAACCTTTCAAAAACCTGAAACCTTTTTGTTTGGATATTATTAAACTATTTATATCTTAAACCTAAATGGGGAGACAAGAATGTTGGTTAAATATATTCTTGGTGAGGTGTAACCTTAGACATTATATTTTAAAAGCAATGATACAGTCAAACTTCAGTCAAATAAAATTGGATTAAAAGAATAATACAAGGACAAATATCTTGATTTTGAATATGTGTATCAAAACTATGTATAAAAATATGTTAAGTTTAATTTTAACATAGTACTTCAATATTCAGTATTACAATACAGAAATTGTACATTGGAAATGTATAATGTAAATATAAATTTTATCATATTATGTTAAAATATATGTTTCTGAACTGTTTATACATACAATTTTTATTTACATGTCTATCAGTTAAATAAGTCAAAACTATACAGTTTTAGTTAGTTAGTTGCTTTATAAAAAATGTCTAAGATTACAGAAACACGACAAAACAGGTCTCGCTACAAATCAAAGTAAACATGACAACAAATTCTTGACAAGGGAATGTTTACAAATATATGGTTGTATAATCTGTCACATAAGACTGGATAATGAATGAATTATATGCAATCATACCTGTAACTTGAAAACCAATTTATAACAAAGTATTGCATGCATGTCTACTTCAAGAGGTTTCAAATAGCTGGAGGTGATCTGGCGACACAACATAAAATGGATAATTTATACCAAAAATCAGTAGTACCTTCATTAAGTATTCCCTCTGCGAATACTATTGTGAAACAATTACATTAAACATGTTATGATAAGGATTCCAGTTATCTGAAGTCTCAGTAGACAAACCCAGCTGATAATAGGGGGGAGACATTAAACATAAAACAATATAGCAATGCATTAATCATTGCATGATGTTACCTTAGTTTAGAACGATTCATAAGATTTGTTGCACACATTTCCAACAATATTGCCATTCACATAATTATTGCTTATTCACACTTAGTACCAGCAGACTAACATATACAATATACGTCAAGTATTCATATCTATACACATATAATTTTTTCTAATAAAAAAATATATGTGCCTCTGTTTTACAATATGTGATAGATATAAGGCCTGGCATCTGGCAACACCGGCGTATTATGCTTAGTTTTCAATATAAACAACCATAGGGAATTTCTTTGCATTTTACTGGCAACCCTCGTAAACTAGTGTTGGTACACAAACACATTTGACTTACATTCCTAGTGTGGCCACTATGAAAAACAGTGAAGTGTCACTTAAAACAAACTTGGTGATAATTGGTGAGGGTAATATTGGTATTATACATTGGTGTTACTTAAGTTCACTACAGTCTTTAGGGCACTTGGGTTAGCCTTCCCGCTTGATGCTCGGCATCTGCGGCGGTGGCTCGGCCAGGCCTTTGACCTGGAAAATAACATTTTCCTATTCAAATCAAGTAGCAAAAGATCATGTAGCCAACCTAGTGTTAAATGGTCTCTGCTGCCTATACATATTCCTCCAATATGACGATGGAATTCTGCACTCTTCGAGCCAAAACAGCTTAGTACATGATATGCTGATTATTTATGGCATTGCCTATTTTAACTCCCTAACTAAATAGGCAGGTGGTGGGAAGCCTGTTTAGATGGACCTCTACCATTCCATTTCATCATGTAAAAAGTATTGAAAAGAATTTCAGTATCACACCAATTCCTACCTTAAGTCGAGCTGCAGTCTTCAAAAAGGCAGGCAATTGTTCCTGCGATACGTTCACTTCCCCAGCGTACATAAACTCCAATATTGCTTGCAAATGTAGATATGAGACATCCTTCAATATTATTATCGGATGTTTTGATGGATTCTCCTGAAGTGAAATAGTTACAAAATTATAAAGGATCAATAATTGTCAATATTACCTAGTTTAATATAAATTACTTTTAGCCTGATTCATTTTCAAAAATCATTAATAAATAGTATAGTTTTAGTTAGTTAGTATAGTATAGTTTTAAAACAGAATTATCAAGTATATTAATTATTGTATTATTTAAATATCTGAGTAAATACAATTATTAAATATGCACAAATTTTCTTATTTTGTAAATCAACAAAATAAACTTGTATACAATTCAAGATACTTTTTCCTAGAATATATAAATAATAATAATAAAGACACACTATTTTGTACAATAGGGGTGAAGATACCACTTTGAACTATAACCTATAACAATGACATTTGATGATATCTATACAACCTATTAGTTGTAGAATACAATTTTTATTTGCTTTTTAAAGTAATAAATAATTATTCAGTCAGTTGCTAATAATTGTAATAAAATGTTTTAGTATTGGCATACTTAACATAATATATTATGAATATTTCTAGTTTGGATAGGTGTTGCTTAAGCTTAGTTATCATCATCATCATCATCATCAGCATCAGGATACAGAACATTAGTTTTACTTTAGGTCAGTTGCTGGTACCCCAGATGAAGAAGTAGCCGCACCTGGTGCCATTCATGCATTGCCTTTGCCAAATTTGGAAATTTTGCAAATTCAATATTTAATTAAAAAATTGAGGTTTGAACTGTAACATTTGTTACATACATAGTTTGCTTACCATATCTGTTTGACAACCAAATGGTTCAATTCCCAGAGTTGCAGTGATTTTACTGCAGGTTTTGTGTGTGGTTCAGGAAACTGGAAATTTCATTTGGAAGCTATGATTGTAAAGCAGTGTTTAGTTACAAACAACTTACCTCTAAAAGACTTTTGAAATATGGACTACATGCTGATAGAACCATTTTGTGGGCTTTACAGGTTTGTCCTTCACATGCTAGTGTTACCTGAAAATATTCAATGAATTTATTATACGTAGCTTTCATTTATGACTCAGGTTCGCCAGGATGAACTCCACCATTGCACCTATTTCTGCCATAAAACTGCACTGTGTTTTTTTTTATTTCAAGAAAGTAACAAACGAGCATGCAGGCCATCTGGTGTTAAATGGTCACTGCCGCCCATAGACACCCTACCGCAAACTTGTATAGGACCTGCCCACGCAAGACTGTAGGAGAGTGTTTTGCTACCCCTGAGGCTCAAGATGGAATTACTTTATCGTGAACCGCAAACTGCACCCTTCGGACCCAAATGCAACATTGCTGTTGCTTCACGACAGAAATAGGTGGAGTAGTGGTAACTACACAGGCGAGCCTGGGACAGACTCTACCACCTTAAAAGATAACACACGAAAAATAGATGTTTCATCTCAAGTCTCAGCCTCAGCAACACATCCTCATAAAGCCCCTCGTGGGACATAAGTGCGTGGGAAATATGTGAGGATGTCTGGTGTGATAGTGAACATTGAACACCAAATTGTGTGCATTTATTGCTATTTCAATAAATATAAAAAATAATATTATTATGAAATAAGAATGTTGTGATCTGTAGCAGTCAGAGTAATAAAACATTAATATTGAAAAAAGAATTAGGAGTAATTAATATGCTTTGGCATTAATTTTCCTGTTCTATAAAGTATTTAGGTTTTCCTTGACTACTCGTGTGTGATATCTATTCTTGATTTGTTACATTTAAATGAGAAAGTTTTAGTTTTAATAAAAGTAAAACTTTCTAATAGTATAGGATATCATTTGAAGATCTGCTAAAGAAGTTTTTTACATTGCTATCATTAGCCAGTTTTGATATTTAGACATTGCTCCACAAGTATCTTATTTCTATAAGTAGCAAAAACATATTTGCAGGCTATCTGGTTTTAAATGGTTATTGCCATCCATAGATAGCGTCATCCAATCTCATGTAGGAACAACCCCTGAGTCTTAAGATGTAATACCCCTTGTCCAGTCTACCACATTTTGCACCCTGCAAACCAAAATGCAACATTACTGCTGCTTCACAGCAGAAATAGGTGCAGCAGTGATGATAACACAGGTGAGCGTAGGATAAAATCTACCACCTTAAAAATAACATAACAAAATAACCTTTTAACAGTTATTATTCACTTCCACTTGCGTAGTAAAAACATAACTGAAGTTTTAAATATACCATAATTGTTAGTTTTAAATTTGATCAATAATTTAAAATTTTATATTATAATGCCTAATGTAATATATTATTGAAATATATTCTATACTTGAGGTTAAGTGATTCACACATAATACATGATATAGTAAGCTTAAATTTAGGATTAGATGCAAGATACAGAACAATATTATCGAATAATATTGTATACACTATTTAAGAGCATTAAACTGATTATAATAGTCTAGCCTCTGTCTAGTATATTAATATTTTAATACAGTTCATAGTTACTTAATTAAATTTATAACTCAAGAACAAACTATTACCAGCTTGTATTAGATTTAATGTATTCGTAAAAATCGCGATTGTTTAAAGGTAGATTTTTACACAATTGTGAAAGAAAAGTTATAACATTTTGATACCTTAAGGTTATAGAAAGTTCTGTTTCATAACTTTTTATTACTCACATCTGTAAAACTCTTCTCATCTCTTAGATGTCTAAACGACGTTACCATATTTGTTTGGAAGTCGTTCCATTTCAGAAAGAACTGTTGGTCCCCCATATTGAACGTTTTCTTCTGCGGCTACAAATATGTTTACACATGTAAATAAACACAAACAAAACGTGGTATTTATTTAAATTATACCATTAAAACTATAACAAACTGGCACTAATTTAGACCATGTTGCTAATAACTTAATAATTATAAGTATAAATAGTGCACTTTAGTTTATACATACGTCACTATGTGGAATGCAATGCATAGAAAACAAGCTTACCTAGACAATTAGATGTAAATTAAACAATTTAAATAAATCCTTACACTAAGAAACAAATTAAACTATCACTCAAGGACTACACGTATCGTTTCACAATTCTTTTTACGGTTAACAATTGAATCTGAAAATAAAGACGCCGTCTCGCATAAATTAGCGACTTCTTTCTATTTCTTCAAATTCCTTCATTCTCCTAGCCAATGTTGCCATACTTGCCACTTTACTAAACATTTTCCGCCCTTGAACTTTTATTGTCAACACTTTTACTAAAATAAATAATAACATTTTATTTAGCTTATCTTTAAATAGAGATTAAATGCAGGTATAATTAGTCACAAGTTATTACAGCTCTTAAATAATTTATAACTATTTTAGTTGTTATATTTACATAATTTATATCATGTGTAATAATGACGGGCGTCTAAAGGATGAAAAGGCAAAATTGATGGTATATTAATGTATCTTATTTAAATTATTTATACATTGGTAGATTATTTAGTAACTCAAAGATTTACAATTAAGTATGCTTTAGTTTACAATTACAAGGTTACAGTGTAAGATATGGTATTACTAAAACGCTGATTGGATTGTATCTTTCTTGAAGTTGCTACAAAAACAGCGTTCAAGATAAGTTAAGAAAAAGGATTCAAGATAAAAATTTCAATAAAAATAATTTTTATTTTGTTAATTAAATATAATTATTAATAAGTTGATGTCAGTTTTATTTTGTATTGACGAACAATTAGTTCATAGCCTAAACGACGCCATCTATGGTACATAGTGCAGTACTAAAAAAGAGATCTGTTGTTAAGTACGAAAAAGTAATTTATTACAGTAGGTAGAATATAGAGAAATACTGTAATTATATTATTATGCATACTAATATAATGTATACAGTAGAACCACTACAAGCTCGATTATCCGACCCCCAGTTATAGATATTTGCGATTATCCGGACTACTAACCGCAACCAATATTATGTAAATACGCGCTCGTGGTCGTAGCTAGTTACAATAATAATTGTATTAGCAACGTCTGTTTCAGCTTTTAGTTGATGGTTTCTTGAGCGCTTTCATGCTTCGGAGGGCATATTAAGCTGTCTTTCTCGGTCGGTTGTTATTGTTAGATAACGATCGTTAAGCCGTGTATGAGGCCTTCTGGCGGCCTAAAAACTTCCAACATGGGTTGACCACTTACCCTCCACTAGTCCGCATGGTAGCGTGCTGTAGTATGTACTCTAGGCCTCCTCAAATACTAGGAGACCTGAACTGCAGTGGCGAATATTTTACCAAAAAATATTGTTCGGTAGCCAATTTAAGTTACTCATTACTAAAATAGGCAGACAGACAAAAATTGTAAAAATGTTTGTATTGGTATAATATATGTACCCTGCATACATTTCATACAAATACAAATGTATTTGTTAAAAAGCGATTATTTTTTTTATGTCAGAAACTGACAAACAGGCGGGCGGGCCACCTGATGGTAAGTGATCACCGCCGCCTATGGACATTTGCAACAACAGATGAGTTGCCTATGTGTTCCCAGCCTTGCAGGACTTTATATACGCCTTTTTTGATGAACCCCATATTGTAGCCCAAAGAGAAAACCTCAGAGGGAACCTCATTCCACAATTTGCACTTTCGTGGCAGGAACGAACGTGAGAACCGGACAGTTGACGACTGCCATGTGTCCAGCTGATGTGGATGAGACTTTTCTTTTCGGCGAGTGG
>DWEU01000040.1:0-10776 GCA_018247155.1 Charidia lucaria
ACATAAATCCTATAAAAATGTGACATAAGGTGCAGCGGTGGTAACTACGCGGGCGAGCCTGGATCAGACTCTACCACCTTACTACGCGGGCGAGCCTAGGACAGACAAAATGTATACATATTTGGTGATTTGCGAAAGACCTGGGATGACTTCCACCGAGATTTGAGGGTGTCTTTAGGTGGCAGTGACCATTTAAACATTAGAAGGCCTGCGTACTCGTTTACAACACATAAACGTAACATAAACGGCAAGAAATTTGAGATTGGATACAAAACTGAACAAACCCCATGATATATCGAACGAAAGCAATCAAACAGTTTTCAAGCAATCAGTAACACCACACCGATAACGTACCATAGCCTTACTGCACTCACCTAGTATATCCGTCCGTATCTTTTCAAACTGGACGGAAGGAGATAAAACATTTGATTGGAGCAGTGGGCGTATAGATAAGACGTACTAAGCTTGAGTGACATAATGATTAAGATAAAAGTAGATAGCATCTGATACTGTATTGTACAAATTTTTTAATATCCCTTTGTTTTTATATGTAACTAGTGGACTCGGCAGACTTCGTTCTGCCGAAAAAGTAAAAAGTAAGCGAAAAAGTAACGCCACATTAAATAGTATGTAAAGTATATTAGTATATATAGTATGTAGTATGCGGCATATTTTATAAAAAAGAGGCTTTTTTATGTTATGAAGGTAGGATGTCCTGAGGCTTAAGATGGAATGCCTCTTAATCTTCGTGAACCGCATACTGCACCCTTCGGACCGAACCTGCTTAACGGCAGATATAGGTGCAGCGGAGGCAACTACGCGGGCGATCCTGGGACAGACTACCATTTTAAAAAGGCCCTCCATATCAATCCTCAGCGGTAGCTAAACATCTTCGCACAGCTCCACGTGGAACGTACATAAATCCCATAAAGAATGTGACATAATGTCTATGGGCGGCTGTGACCACTTAGCACCTCATGGTCTGCATACTTGTTTGCTACTTCATTAAAAAAAATACTACTAGGTACTACATTCAAATTACATAAACCTATTACTTCGGTGGGAAATGTACATTCTCACATTATAAATATTATAATATCAGTCTATTATTTTTTCCTCTATATTACAGCAAATATGTATCATATATTATTATCAGTAAAAATAAATATCACCTCGCGATATCAGTATTAGAAAATTGTTGTTTTCTGTCCTTAGCAGATACGCTGTTAGTTGACCGATAATATTACATGAACGTATTGCATATTGTGTTGAAAAAATAATTTATAAAAATAATTTCAATTGGTATTATCGTACTTATTCGTAATCACGTTTGTTTTCATCACATTTGCACACCATGCCCAGTTTGACCCTACTTGAAAAAACGCTTCACAGTCACAGCCCCACACTAGGATTCCCTATGTAGTGGGTGCCATAGACACATACAAAGCCATACACAAACACCCAGACCTGTAACAGAAATACGAATTCATCATTCAAATTTCGGCGCTGCAGGGGATCGAACCCAGGACCCTTCGAATAGCGGACCGGCGTGTTGACCATTGTGCCACAGGTGTCGTCAATTGATATATATTTTTAATTATCATTCCTGGCGATCATATTAAAACAAGTAGATTGCAAACTGGGTAACAGCGACATTACTTTAGATAGGTATTTAATGTTAAAGTTGTTAACCTTTCATTGTTTAAAAATAATTCGATTACTTGAACGCGAGCTCCAAAAATAAATACGCGCCTCTTCCTGATCCATTTTTAAATTGCTTTTCTTCTCATATCTATGGAGTTTTTAGCTTAAAATATGGCCACTTCAACGCCATTGCCAGACGAAAGAATAAACAAATATTAAAGACATAATTTTATGGATGATATTAGTTACTATGGTTTTATAAAAAAAAATCAAGTAATATTTACGGACATCTTAGACAGTTTACCAGACAAAATTGAAGTATATAGTTTTATATTGCGAAAATTTTGTATTGGCCGGTGCAGAATTCGACAAATTCGGTGAGTTTCATACATTCAATTGTATCGAAAAAATTTGATAAAAATACATCTACAAATCTCTATAGATGTTACAGATCTCTTTAGATCGTTGTAGTAAAACGTTTACAGCGTCATCATTTTTTTTTGAAGTGCAATACGTAATCCAAAATGATGATTAATATCCGATTTTCAGCTATTATGGTCTGTGGTTAGCACGCGCCATATGTATTTTTGTTAGTCAAATATCAATTAATACAACAGGAATGTCTAATCTCACAGACATGACAATTAAAATAGCAAATACGTAACACGACTTACAATTATTCAGAAATTATCTCGCTTTACCCCGGGTTTTAAAAATATTTTGAATATATGAGGTAATCCTTTAAAGCACGAGGATTAATTGAAACGTCATTCCAACTTGTCTAAAAATAAAAATTTTTGGGTACAAATTCTGCCATGATTCAAAAACTTTTAGACGTCCCTACATTGCGACTCAGAATTATTTTGGAACGGCCTATAAGCTCGTGACATATCCTTTCAACACCGGTTTAAGAGTTTCTTGAACGCTGGCAGGTGACAATGTACGAGTACGTCCTTGCAAGGCCGCGCCGTGGGCGGTGCAACAAGCTTGGACTCCATAATACAGCATGAAGGTAAGTGTGTTTACGTGTCGAAATATCTGTACTTATTTTTATAAAATTATTCTAGAGCGCATTAAGTACCATATAAGAAGCTTAGTGTCGACTTGAGCACCGCATGCTAATGCTGTTTTTTATAGATAGAGTGATTTATGGTGAATGTGTGATAACATCACATAATGAAATGAAAAGTTTCGCTGAGACGATACTTTTTCAGGCAGAACGACGCGTTTGCCGGGTCCGTTAGTAATCTAATAAAGTAGTATATAAATTCTACTTTATCTCTAATGAATATTTCTTATCGTCAACTTGTGATCGGTCTTAATTGGTCTTCGCGGTAACCGCTAAAAATGAGGACTCTGCTACTCCTGCATTACTACTTCTCTCTCTTCTCCTACTTTACATGAAATGTGAATTTAAAAATCGAATTGCAAGTATTTATACATACATATATTATACTCACGCCTGTATCCCATGGGGGTAGGCAGAGATCACAAATTCCCACTTGCTACGATCCTGACATACTTCTTTTGCTTCTTCCACATTCATACATCTCCTCGTGCATTTCCGTCGGTTGAGGGTGCTCGGAACTTGAAAAAAATATAAAAATTAAATATGCATGCAGATTATGTTAATGCCTACGTTCCGTTGTCGCAGGGAGGCGGGCCGCCGTCGCGCGGTAGCTCGGCCGAGGCGGACGACCGCACGCCGCCCCCGCAGCTGCCGCCCTCGCCGTTCATCCAGCCGGCCGACGCCAAGCTCTTCACGCCATCCAACACATACAACTTCAGCATGGCGGCCCTCACTGATCCCTCTTTGGCCGGTAACCAACTTTAAAATATTATTGTGTGTGTTGTTTTTGATTTGTTTGAAGTGAATTTATTAGGCTGAAAAGAGTTCCGGATCGTCGCTGCTTATAGCATGACAGGATTATTCAACTTTTCCTTAACTCGAAGTACTCGTGAGAGCAATTATGTAACGATACAGTAGATTTTTGAACAGCTTGATACAAGGAAGCTTTTCGGAAAGCCCTTAAGCTGTTAACGTTTGTTTGAATGCTCACTTGTTTGGTGCGTTGAACGCTTAAGAGCCATTGTGCTACTTCCAGGTCTGTCCAGCCCGCTGGCACCAGATGGCATGGCGAGCACCTCTCAAGGTTAGTTTCAGCTTGTCTAGCAACAAGTTTATTTTATGCATTACCTACATATATTGAAACAAACGATATTTTTAATGCACTGTCTGTCGTATGCCACCATCACCGCTTCCTCTCTGCTCTGTCATTATTAGGTTTATATATCATTATTAGGTTTTATATTTTTAAAAATGTATGAGGCAATTATCACGTGACATATAATATTCTATAATATATGTATTCTAATTATGATATCTCCTCCTAACCTCTATATATGTCTTCATTTGTGCTCTGTGTTCTGTATTGAATATATTAATGTTAGCTTTTTGTGTTCTGGTTCGATGGACGCGCGTGGGTACAATCTGTTTTCATTCTTCAGACGTTAGACCACTCTGTCAAATGAGATTATGATTGATCATTGAACCAAAACGCAACGTGGCGTGCATGTTTAATGTATAGTAAATATAGTTTGATGTACTGAACAACGAGGATATTGCAATATGCTAGCTTGTTTCTAGATGTGCCTTGAAAATATGCTAGGAAACTCCCTCGTCCCGTGTCTCCTCTTTCAGTTTAATTTTTTTATCTTCACAATTTTATTTTCCTTATTATTTCTATTCTTTACATTTGATTTACTCCAAACTATAAGATTACAATCCGCATCATGCATTAAACTTGCGCAGTTAAATTGGCTGTAAACAAAACCACAAACACGTTTGTCAAAATTTTTAAACCCGTGCAAAAAACCCGCGAAACGGTTTCAATTAGAACAAATTCGATTCTGAGTGTTATTTACTTTTGTCGAAACGACGGATCCCATGAATCATTCATGTTTCTAAAAACAGTATCGCATTACCCTTAATCATTGTCTTGAGAAATAACGCTGGGGACGTACACGATCGGACAATGGAATTTTAGTAATGGTTACGAGGTGTCAGTTTATTTAAAAAAAGAGCGATTTCATTGAAGAATACTAACACTTTTGTTCGAGAAATTTGAGAATGCACTCGCCGATCGCGTCCCGCTCGAGGTCGGCTCGAAACGGCCGGTACCATCTCATCGCTGCCTTAACTAAGCCGTAGGTCGAATAGGAACTGTAAAATCAGCATTGCGTTACTAATACCGCTTATATCCGGCGCGAAGGATGGCTATCATCACAGTACAGGGGGGTGGCGGTGCTTGGAAGTTCAGAGAGGCTACGATAGTGAGTGCATTAAAAGTGCGGTCGAAGCTTCGACGGGGCTAACTGCTTGTGTTGTGACCAGGTGGCGCCCGCACCCCCCAGGAAGATTACCGATGCGAGCCCTGTAACAAGAGTCTGTCGTCCCTGACCCGACTCAAACGGCATATCCAAAACGTTCACATGCGGCCCTCCAGGGAGCCAGTCTGTAACATTTGCCGCCGGGTATACTCCAGCCTGAATAGTCTCAGAAACCACAAGTCGATCTACCACCGCAAGCAGCAACCGCCCTCCGCCGGCACGGGCCCCTTCTACCCCGTCAATTGACGCCCGCACCGGTCGCCATACACGTTGCCATTCGAAGAATCAAAGCTGCCATCCTAACCACCTAAAACGCCATAGTCTTGCCCGTAGACCTTTGTTAAGTTTAAAAATTGTAACGCGATATGTTCCTAACATTTGTACATAGCATAGTTTTACGTGTACTTTGCATGCGCATCGCCAGACTATTATATTATGTATGTATACTGTATCGTTACTAAACTGTACGCTTGGCGAGCGCGGGCCGTCCGTGCGCCGCGCGGGTACCGACGGGGCGCGCTCGCACAACTCGCCTCTGGAACCAATTGGGACATGTTCGATCGGTACACGCATAACCACCAACGTTCTTTCCAAAAGAAGCGCATTAGTCAAATTTTATTGATTACAAATTGATTCACGTTAAATTGCCTCTACAACCCAGGTTCAAAATTGCCACCCGAGTTTAACTTAGCGGCACTGAATTGTGCCAATTGGTTCCTTCGAAATGGGACCTGTTGGATGCGAGCGGTCGCTGTGGTGTTGGTATGCCCTTCTCCCTGGGGGTTAGGGGCGTCTCCGTTGACTAATGCGCTAATGTTGGTTGTTATGTGTGGCGCAGTGGGCCCCTTGGGGGCGGGTCACCGATGCGAGGTGTGCGGGAAGCTGCTGTCGACGCGGCTGACGCTCAAGAGGCATACGGAGCAGCAGCACCTGCAGCCGCTGCACTCGGCGCGCTGCAGCCTGTGCCACAAGGTGTTCCGCACGCTCAACTCGCTCAACAACCACAAGAGCATCTACCACCGGCGCCAGCGCGGGCTGCCGCAGCAGACCCAGCCGCAGAACCTCACCACGGGGCCCGACGCCAAGCTCGCCCCGCCGCACCATAACATCGACTTCTACAAGTTCAAAGATCAGTTCAATGTTTAGATTCTACCACTTCTTGCCCTTATCTATCGTTTCCCTGTTTTGTTCTGTCTATTGTAGATGATTTATATGTTGGTCTTCGAACCGAGATTTCATAGTTATTTTGTGAGACTTATTTACATTATTTTTTTGACAACTTTTAAACTTTTAACTTGTAAAGTGAATGTTCGTGCGAGAGACGACCACGATACTACGATCACTAACTGTCCGATCGGACGTTCCAAGCGAATAGTGGCAACTGGACATTCCGGTGGACAAGGGGGGGCGATCCGGGTCCAACGTCTGTCGAGCCCCCACCACGCCCGTTAGTGCAATACTGCGGTATATGACGATTCCTGAATTTTTACACTATGTTAAATGTGTGACAATAAGGCGAAGAGAAATTAATATTTTGAGAAAAGAGAAAAATCTTGGTGCTGTAAATTTATATATTAGGCTTAAATTTATAAAAAAAGGAACAGTGTTCGTTATAAGTAACAAAAGAGGCATATTGTTTTCAATGTTGTGTTCATTTTCGGCGTTTTGCAATTTTATTTATTCTGTATTTTTACCTTCATGATCTCACACTTAGATATTTATACGAGATTACTAAAAATCTATTTAAAAATAAATAAAATTTATATGATATATAATTGGCTTATGAGGCTTTTCAAATTTATTATTTTATTTAGGTGTTTTTCATTCACTGTAAGACTGAAACGTTCAGACAAAACATAGCACCAATAGCAACAGAAGACGTATTTCAGTTACAACACCACCCGCGGCAGCACTGTCACCACACAACAGATAATAACCAGGAAATAACCAGCCAGGACCTCGGCCGGGGAATGTGCAACACGGGTCGCTCCGTCTCCTTCTTTCATTTCACCAGTCCGCTGGAATGACATTAACTCTTTCCGTCTTTGTCAGTTTGACAGATTCCATTTTCAAACATGGAACACGTTTAAAAAGACTGGTGGAAAGGCTTTCGTTTCCATAGTCCGGTGCAATACGGGTTGTACATTTCCTCTCCAGACAACAGTTCAATATACTCACCATACTAAAGATATAATACAATTCAACATACTACAATACAATACTATACCAATACCTATCATAGCTCTTGCTTATTTTCGTGTCGACTTTTACTTTATCTAGTCGACTTTTCGTATCGTTTCGTATCTTTTTTTTTCATTTCTTTTTTTATGACAGATTAATTTAATGATATCAATGCACAAACAAGCATTTGTTAGTGAATCGCAAGGTGCCATTTTAAGCGAATCAATATGGCTATTTAATTTTTATTATTATTTAAGTATAATCAGATTTTTAGTTATTACCGGACCGTAAGTTTATCACTGTCTTGTGTTCGTTTGTAATTTTTTATTATTATTATTATTAATATATTTTCGTCGATTTACATGCGATTCGACAATCTTTTTTTATACATTTGTGTACGTCAGTTACAATTTTGTTGCCGTTGCTTTTACTAAACTGTAATTACACAACACATTATTAATATTAATATTAAAATACTTAATAGGTAATAAACTATTAAATCTTAATAATTCTCAGTGTTAAATGTTCCTAAATTTGAACAGTGAATTTTTTAATCGCAACTATTTCAAATGCAACTTTTGCTTGCCATACGTAGACGTAACAACTATGATAGATTATTTTCATGTAGGAAGAAATCGGTAATAATATTTTACGCGTAGTCTAGATTCAGCATTTCACTCTCCATCTTTTGTTTGCTTCACAATAATACTCTTCGTGTAATCGACATAACATTGTGTATTCGTGTAATACGGCACATCGTTTGAGTATAATACATGTGTAATAATATTTACTTAACTATATATATGTGGAAAATAGTATCTTGTCTCGTAGTGTAGATGTGTAACAGTAACTAAATAATTTCTACTCCACCCGCTCTGAATCTAGACTCCCGATGTCCGTTTGTTGCATCTTTAATCTATGACAATTCTAGTTCAATGATACATCACTATTTTCCAGTCGACAGATGTCGTATTCGATATTGTTATATTACTTTTCTGTAGATGTAAGAAATTCTTATCTAAGTGTAAATGTAAACACATAATTTATTGTAACGATATACACACTAAGTAATTATTAGTGCCTGCTTTACATAATTGTTTTTTATTCTGGGAAAAGACATATTTTGCGTAACTTCTAAAATGTTAGGAGTAGGTAGTGTTTGGAACACTCACTATTTACCTAGAAGGTAACCGACGCTATGTTATACTTTAATAAACAAGTATGAGAGGCTTCCTAAAGTAAATTTAATGCTGTTCGTTATAAGATTATGTTGTTATTACTAGATGCATAACGCTTAGCATTACTATTTGTTTAGTTACTATAAGCTTTATTACGATAATTTGGAAATAATTGGAAGACTAGACATTTGGTGCTAAATTGGAACGTTGTTCGTGCTAGTGTGAAAACAATTGATAAGAAGCGATCTAAAACGGAATCAAAATTTTGAAACATTTCGCAACATTCCGAGCGAGGAGATGAAAAAAAATGTTAAGTTTTTATTTGCAACAAATTGCAAAATATGAACGTAAGACGTAGGATTGTTGTTTTTTTTTTGTCTAGTAATTTAGTAATAGTTTTATTGTTAATTTGGGTTTGGGAATTAAGTTAGTTGACTATTTAGATGTAAGGTTTATCTGAATTCATAGCGGTAATAGCATGTATATGTTTCATTTACAATTACAGGGATGTCCTGCTGAGTGAGGCAGTCGGTAATAATTTGGCAGATCGTAGCTCTAGGAGAAAGATCTTCTGAATTTTATTTGTTACAAAAAAACTCGTTCGAAATTTTTTGCCAAAATCTAATAAGCGCTATAGACTGATTAGACTAAGTACGCGTTTCAATTGTACACTATTAGGCGTATTATCTAGATTAAAATTGTACAATTATTTACTAAATTATTGAATAATTTTATACGAAATTTGACAAGTCAGAAGCGTGGCTCGTTTCGGTATTAAAGTGAAATTATTTTGTGATTCGAGGATCTTTATTTTGGAAAATAATTTGATAGTTGCTAAGTTTTGGGGATCTCAAAAAGAAACGTACAAGGTCTCTGTGGGTTGACGGGCGAAACTACACCGTGTTCAAGGGAGCAGGACACATCCCTGTTGACTTCTTGCGGGAAGCTGCGTTAGTTAGGATGTTAGCAAGTGTAAGACTGTTTCAGTGACCTGTTTAAGTTTGTCCTTCTAGCGTGTTCGCGTGCAATCGCGACTTTATTACATGTGTTCTTAATGTTCTTATACTTCTTGTTGGCATTTTTACTTATTTTATAAGGAATCTAAATTAATTTATTGGTTGTTGAATTGAAATTTTATTTTTTTTTCTTCTTAAATTATTGTTCTATCCTTGAATCTATGTTTTGTTGATGATTGGCACTCGTGTAATGCAGTCCATTGTATATTTGAAATGTGACAAAAAAATGTGCCAAAAATGTTATTTTTATGGTTTTGTCTTCCATTAAACGCTCTTTGTGAAGAGATTATTTACACGATTGGCTATAATACTTCCTATGTACTAATGACATGTCGAGGTAGATTTAATAAATGGGCTGCACGACTCCATATTACCGTAGATAACTGATTTGCATCACATATATGTATAAATAGTTCTTTTCCTTCCTTACTTTAAACTAGAGAAACTTGACATAACTACTCATAAAGTGTATTGTAATCGTTAAACTGAACTTCATAAATCCTAATATTGATGATAATGGCGTTTTTAATAAAAACAAATATACAGAATCCGTTAGTTTTATTCTCGCCCGACCACCGCCGCTTGTAGCCTGCGCAAATCCCGCTTCGCGCCCCGCATCTCTGCATGCAGTTCTAACACATCGCCCACCGTAGCTTCGCCATCATTTATATTTATTTTCTTTAATTTTACTATTTATTTTTATTAATATTTTCAATCACTTTATTATTTCATTTCCTTTTGTCGAGTTATCATTTGAAGAGACGTTATGCAACTTAGAAGATATCAGCTAGGTGATTTCGTATATTTTGTTTGACGCGTACGGGGCCCACCCCCACATTTGTTTTGTTTTCGATTTGTTTGCAGGTAAAAAGTTATTCTCCTGCATTCAGTGCGCGAAAGTGTTGTGCTCAAAGGCATCGCTGAAACGGCATATCGCCGACAAGCACGCCGAGCGGCAGGAGGAGTACAGGTGCACGATATGCGAGCGGGTGTACTGCTCGCGGAACTCCCTGATGACCCATATATACACCTACCACAAGTCCAGGCCAGGGGAGACAGACCAAATCCGGTTTTTTTAGTGACTGCTCGGGCGGAGTTGGCGCGGCGTGCGGCAGAACTCGTCTTGCAAAGAGAACCAGGCCGACCCTCACTCGGCCGCCGCGCGTAACAACGCTCACCCAGGTTAGAAACTTTCTAGAAACACGTAGGACACATGACCGCTGAGATCATTACCGATGTTTTCTCACACGATAGATGAGTTAGGAATCTTGAGGGTCCCCTTTTAGTTATGTTTTTGTTATTTTTTTTTTATTATTTTATTTTTTCAAAATTTGAGTTCGATTCTTTTTGATTTTCTATTTAAACCC
>DWEU01000041.1:0-10764 GCA_018247155.1 Charidia lucaria
GTGAACGACGAGCAAGAGTTCGATCTGACGGTCGTAAGTCACGAACTTACGCACGGAGCGTGCGTCCCGCTACAGATATTCGCGTATTGGCTCTGTTCTTACAAAATTTCTGACATACATATTACCTCGCTCCCTGCAAGAGTTCTTGTGAGCGTTATGCACAGGTTTGGCCTCACGTGTACGTTGATCCCCGCTCCAGCACGAGCACCCCCGATGCACACACGATGTGTTCACAGACACGACACGACACAATACAGTAGGGTATTTTTGTAGGTTTTCGATTTGGGTGTCCGGATCGCAGTTAATAAAGTATTATGATTTACCTACAGACATGTGTTTGTTGTCCAACGACATATACGATTACTATAACGTCGCCCAGGGTAAGATTACCATCCCCAACGTCGATGACGGTGAAGAGTGCGAAATGACAGATGTAAGTATAAATCTGAGAGAGATTCGTAGTACCCCTATTTGAAGAGTACAGAATTGCAGAAGAGAGTTCGCTATAAGCGAGTTGGTTCTGTAGATCCTTACCATTCGAATGAACTGTAATGGGAAGTAAACTGTCTATTTGTACCGTACCTATGTATACTCCTTGTAAGAAAATTGATTTTTTTTGTAGCGTAAACTCCAAAAGATTGGATTTTTTAGAGACCCCGTTACCTAAACCACTACAAAACACAACCTATTTTGTAAAATGCTCCTTAAATGCTGGTAAGCCTACCTCATACCTGTGCACAGTTGACAGCAACATCCGCTATATCACCTTTCATTAAATTTTTAACGCTTTTTACTACTAACACTTAGTACGTAGTATGTAATGGGTAAGTATTTAAGAATATAATTATTACTACTTTTTTTTAACCTATTTTTCATGACCTTTTAATGGGGATTTTTTTTCATTTGTTTATACAATATTAAAATTCGTTTTCCTAAAAGTAAATTATATGAAAATTTAATTTAATATCAGAAACCCGCACAGACTTTTCTAAACAAAATACTAATCAGCTTATCATATTATAGAAAGCCTTCGACATTCTGGGTTTCACTCAAGAAGAGAAGAATGACGTTTACAAAATCACCGCCGCTGTCATGCACATGGGTGGCATGAAGTTCAAGCAGAGGGGTCGTGAGGAACAGGCTGAAGCCGACGGTACTGAGGCAAGTATCTTCAGGCAAAATAATAAATATGCGCAACTCATAAATATCAACGTTTCTAGTACGGAATCAGACTTAAAACATAAACTCGATAAATCGTTTGTATACTAAAATTGTACACTATAATATTTGAAAATGATTGAAATTTAAATGTTTTCATTCCAGGATGGTGAGAGGGTGGCCAAGCTTCTCGGTGTTGACTGCGCCGATCTGTACAAGAACTTGTTGAAGCCCCGCATCAAGGTCGGAAACGAGTTCGTGACCCAGGGCCGTAACAAGGACCAGGTCACCAACTCCGTCGGTGCTCTCTGCAAGGGCATGTTCGATCGTCTCTTCAAGTGGCTCGTCAAGAAGTGTAACGAGACTCTAGACACCAAGCAGAAGAGACAGCACTTCATCGGTGTACTGGATATTGCTGGTTTCGAAATCTTCGACGTGAGTATCGACGACCACAAACTAAAAGAAGTGATTTGACTTCTTACTGAATAAGTCACTTCACTAACTTATGAATAAATGAAATTAGTTATAGACCACAAACTAAAAGAAGTGATTTGACGTGTTACTGAATAAGTCACTTCACTAACTTATGAATAAATGAAATTAGTTATAATTTCAGAACACAGCCATCACACATTTTCATTAAATTAGAACATAAAGGATGATGGTGCATTTGTTGATGAATAAAGCAGTAGCAATAAATGTAAAAAAGTGTAGCGACTTTTAAAATAAATCTATAATTGATTTTTAATATTTATAATTATAAGAATAGATTTATTTATTTATCACATATTCCTATACTATTAAGTTACTGTCGATCATAGTATTGTAAAACGTTACTTTAAAATTATTAATGTGTAGTATTAATTCAATTAGGCTTAAGTTTTCAGATCAACAGATGTTAAGTGAAATTGTACATTATTCTATCATTATCACTTCTACATATTAATGCAATTTTGATTCTTTAGTTTAACGGTTTCGAACAACTTTGCATTAACTTCACAAATGAGAAACTCCAACAATTCTTCAACCACCACATGTTTGTGTTGGAACAAGAAGAGTACACCAAAGAAGGAATTCACTGGGAATTCATTGACTTTGGAATGGATTTACTGGCCTGCATTGATCTTATTGAAAAGGTACACTGAGTGTACGTGGCTCTGCTGCAGACTGGGCCTATTTGGTTTTCTTAATGTTTTGTGTTCCATACGACCCTACTACTAATCTATGTGTAGACGCTTATTTTAGTTCCCATTCATTTAATCTGCGTTTATTCTTTATAAAAGTACAACGGTTTCGAGCAACTCTGCATTAACTTCACGAACGAGAAACTTCAGCAATTCTTTAACCATCACATGTTCGTACTCGAACAAGAGGAGTACAAGAAGGAGGGCATCAACTGGGCTTTCATCGATTTCGGAATGGACTTGCTCGCTTGTATCGATCTTATCGAGAAGGTAATAGTCCACATTGTGTGGACATTGGTCGTGAGCACGTCAGCGCCGGACACCTGCAGACGGAATATCGTTTGGCGCACCTGCCAAATCTATGGGGATAGATGCGGCTCGAAACTAGTCTCGTTGTTAGGTGTAGATAGGTTGATATGAATACAGAACAAAATCTGTAGCCTATCTATTACCGTTCACCCCTAACCTTCCACATTACTTATCTCCCTGCAGTTCAACGGTTTTGAACAACTCTGCATTAATTTCACCAACGAGAAACTACAGCAGTTCTTTAACCATCACATGTTCGTACTGGAACAAGAAGAATACCAGCGCGAAGGCATCGAGTGGACTTTCATTGACTTTGGCATGGATCTCCAAAATTGCATTGACCTTATAGAGAAGGTAGATGGCGGCAACGCAGCTATGAACGCTTGCATCTCGCCATGGTCCTCGAGCGAAGCTGACTAAATTATATTTTTGGCCATTATTGAGACATTTAAAAGCTTCTCTCGATGGACTATTCAATGCTATATGTGTGATTTGAGTGTTATCTATCTGTGTGAATTTATGTATCTGTATGTCTAAACTCTATACAACCTTCAAACTCATACCAACTTTTCACACACTCACATAAAACAATCTATGAATTTTGTTTTATAATTAACACGATACTTCGATTATCTTTTCCATGTTCTCGCGGTCCAGGTGAACGGGTTTAATCAGCTCTGTGTTAACTTTACCAACGAAAAGTTACAGCAGTACTTTAATCATTTTATGTTCGTCCTCGAGCAAGAAGAGTACGAACGAGAAGGGATCAAATGGGAGTTTATAGATTTCGGTATGGATCTCCAACCGACAATTAATTTGATAGAAAAGGTATTAGAGGTATATAGTATGTAGCTTGAGGCTATAGGGTCGCGAATCAAAGAAGCTTCAGGCTGAAAACATTAAGTCAACCCCGCAAATGCAAACGTAAATATTACTGGCTGTACACCCCTCCTACCGCGGTAATCTCACATCGAGAGAATAGCTTAAAATGCACTTGCAAAGTTCGAGATAAATCAAAAGCTATTGCAAAAGCTGTAACTAAGGCGTAGGAATTACTCCTGTAATTGCACAAAGCTGAAGCGATCTCAACATATATATTCACAGCTGCCAGCAATACTTTAAACAGTAGTTAGGGGAATTGTATTTATGCAATACTTGCCTAAGTAACATTTAGTTAATATCGTAGTATTGACGAACGCTTCGATTTTTGGGAAAGTGTATACGCTTTACTACCACAGATATAATTATATATGACCACGCAAAAATATCCTTGCTACTCCACACAACATTTCATATTTCTGCATGCCGCTTGAATTATAACGCGTAATGTAATATTAAGGTCACAATACATGTACACATAAATGAAAAAATAATCAATATATTTATATATATGTATATGCATGTATACATGTATATGCATATATATATGTATCTTCATGTTTTGGCAATCTAATAAAAACACAAACTGCATACAAATTTTGCACAATTTGAACTCAAAATGCTTAAAAGCTTAATTTTTTTTAAAGAGAGTCATTAAATTTCAAAATACACGCACGCATCAAATGTGTTGGTGTTCGTCGTCTAATCTTACTCGCGCGTTTCCAGCCTATGGGTATCCTCTCCATCCTTGAGGAAGAGTCTATGTTCCCGAAAGCCACTGACATGACCTTCGTCGAGAAGTTGAACAACAACCACTTGGGCAAATCTGCTCCCTTCCTGAAGCCCAAGCCCCCCAAGCCTGGTTGCCAAGCTGCCCACTTCGCTATTGGTCACTACGCCGGTAACGTAAGTATCAATATTTTACTACCACGTATATAAACTGCAGTGGATCAACTCAAGAAATAGTCGGAAAATTAATAATAGTAGATACGATTACACCGAAACTTACCAACTCTCTTGGTTTCGTACAGGTCGGCTACAACATCACTGGATGGCTTGAGAAGAACAAGGATCCCCTTAACGACACTGTCGTTGACCAGTTTAAAAAGGGAAACAACAAGTTGTTGATTGAGATCTTCGCTGACCATCCTGGCCAGTCTGGTGATGCTGGCGGTGGCGGTGGCGGCAAGGGTACGTATTGTGATCAGCTAAAAGTTGCAATTAAAATCTGAAATCATATCGGAACCGAAAAATCATACCGGAAAGTCAGATTTATGGAAAATAGGAGTCACTGCAGCTAATGATGTCAGAAGTATCTACAGCTAAAAACTTGATTTCTTAAAATTTCGAATATATTGAATATAAATAGAAATAGTTTTCTTATATTATTCTTAGCAAAACTGTTTTCGCATTTAATAATAAGAAACTACTCAACTTGATTGTATATTTTTCAAATGACAAGCTATATTAGATCAAGCGAGGAGCATAAAATCATGAAAAAGAACTTCTGTGAACATACATTTCATTTCTAATATAATTATTGCACTGAACATGTCATACTGCACTACAAAAAAGATATAAGATTTTTTACAAGCCAAACTTTACATACATTAGATTTTTATCTTCAGTATTTCAGATGTATCAAATGTTCAATCAGTACGTATATATATTATATATACACTATATTAAATAATATGTATTTAAATTCTTAAATTTTCATGATTTTTACACATTTTTCAAATAAAATAGGCGCTGGAGGCAAACGTGCCAAGGGTTCTGCCTTCCAAACTGTGTCATCGCTCTACAGGGTAAACAGGAATACTATCTCCAAAATTTGCTTCTGTCTTCTCGTCGCTTACTGTCCACGTCTATCTACACAACTTAGAGTTGGAACCTGTACGAAATACGTCATCCATATCATCTTTATTTATTACACATCATTTGTTTATTACGACACTTTATTTGATTATTAGCAATTCAATTGAACTATGAAGATTATGTATTTCTCAGAGTACCAGCTCTTCGCTTCAGAATTAATCTATGTCTGTACATGTCAGTGTATATTCCACAGCAGAGCTCTTGTCGTCTACGTGTCTCGCTGATGTTTTGTCGTCGAGTATTATGTCCTATGTCCTCTGTCTATACGCCGATTGTGATCGTCTTTGCACTAATTATTGCTTGTTAATGTACATCCATAGGCGGTCGCGGTAAGAAGGGTGGTGGTTTCGCTACTGTCTCCTCCGCCTACAGGGTATTTAAATGTTTTACAAAGTTGATGAATTTGGTTTTATCACCCGTTTGGTGTAGATTTACTACTTACACGTAGCTCTACACAATTTTAACTATCTCTGTAAATGATATAGTGAAAACATTGGGATTATCATTAAAACCAAAGAGGTAACAAATACCTCCACACATTATTTGTCTAGAATTTTAACATTCGTAATATTTACAATGACTACAATATTACGAATTATTATCACCAAATTCGCTATTATATCATTTTTATCACCCAAACAGCCTAAAAGTAGTTAATATAAAATACCGCTACTTATACGGATGGCTGTTATGTACTAAGTTTATGTTTGTTTGCGTGTTTTGTGTTTTAACCTATGTTTGTGTTGTTTAACACATGTTCATATATTCATTAAAATTGTTATAAAACATTTTGTTATAAAATCAATCCATAGTGTGCCGCTTTATTTGTCTTTATGTTTATGTATTATACGATACCTTCTAAGGGTACGCAAAGTAACAAGTAATGTGAAAGTTGTAAAAGTTTTAGGTTCAAACAATTTTTAACATAGATCGCCAATTTTACTAACAAAAATTCCGATTGATATATATTTCTAATTGGTTAAATTACCACAGGAACAACTTAACAACCTGATGACAACCCTGAGGTCTACCCAGCCTCACTTCGTACGTTGTATCATCCCCAACGAGTTGAAGCAGCCTGGTAAGTTCTCAACTATTCCACAAGCTTCATAAAACTTCACGATCTAAAAGTAACTTTAAAATCTAAACATACATTCTTGTACATCAAAACTAATTTAGCATAATGTCTGTCGCCGAGAAACTAATATTATAAATGTATGCAAGGTGTAGGCGTGAAGTGATTGACGTAAATTTAGTTCGGTTACTCAGCTCCTACTAAATTTGTCGACCAACATTTACGTTTACGAGTAATTTTTGTCCAAATATCGTCTATGAGACTGTTATTACTTTAAAATATTTCATGACGTTAAAAGATGAATACATCTCCCTACGAACATAGAAACGCAGCTAAAATGTTAATAATGTTGTGGTTGCGATCGATGGAATTGATGGCATAATGTGAATCTGCACTTAATCTAGATCTTTCTCTCTAGGTCTCATCGACTCTCACCTTGTGATGCACCAGCTCACTTGTAACGGTGTGCTTGAAGGCATCCGTATTTGCCGTAAAGGTTTCCCCAACAGAATGGTCTACCCAGACTTCAAGCTCCGGTAAGATCTCGACTCGCAAACAGACGCATAAAATTTTATGATCAAATACCAAATATTTTTAGAAGCCAGATGTTTCTAATAAGATGTTAGCAATTTATTTTCATATTTGATGACGATGTTGTTTAGATAAGTGGAATATTTCTTAGTCAGTCTAAACAAGATTATTTTAACTCCAGAACATTCGTTTTCTGGAACAGTTTTATTCTTGTACTGCACCAGCCGGCTATGTATGACGTCATCGAGTGAACTATGCAGCGTTACATTTTACAACTAGGTCGACGATAGGTCTCAGAGAATTTACATCTTAGATTAATGACACTATGCAAGTGTTTTTATTTTAGAAACGTATTAATTTAATTTGTTCAAAAACAGTTACATGATTCTTGCACCAGCCATCATGACTGCGGAAAAAGAACCCAAAGAAGCCGCTAGGAAGTGTCTCGAATCTGTTGGACTAGACCCTGAAAGCTATCGTATAGGTCACACTAAGGCAAGGATATATTAAAACAAAACCATACCATCCCAGAATGGTGTTAGCATGGTTCTACGGACGTATCTACAGCTCTAAATAATAGAGTATGGGATCCAAACGAGTTTACCCACTATTACTATTCCTTTTCGAATTTCATTTTATGCACCAGTAGTTACCCTTTGTTTCTCCTTGCAGTATTTAGTTTACCATCTTATCATTGATATGCTAGATAGACCTTTAAATATGAAAGTGAGTTTCATGTTACAGTTACTTTTACTTTCCGATCCTTCATAGTCCCGACGTATACGTGATGCGTCATTTACTTAATATCGACTGTTGTTTGACCATCCCTTATCGTGTGTTCCATATCATTTGGTAATAAAGCTACAAGATCCTGGCCCCTCAAGCTGCAGACAAGGAATCTGACCCTAAGAAAATCGCCCAAATTATCCTGGAAGCCACGGGCTTAGATGTCGAATCCTACCGCCTCGGTCACACCAAGGCATGTTTACAACCCGTTTGTTAAGCTTAGCGGTTTGAGACCCGTGACCCAAATATACCCTGTGGATCGCGTGGCTTTGAAACGCTTCAGTAGCACCTTTAAGAACTGGTGGTTAGATACCGAACAAGAAACCTTACAGACTAAGGTTGTTTGACCCTTGAGAGCCCAAGCTACGTAGGCTCTCATTTGTGTTTTCCTTTACCTACTTACTATCGTATTTACCTTCATTACATTGCCATTATTTTATTTTGTGTGCTCCTTGAACGCAGATACAAAATTCTGTGCCCGAATCTCCTCAAAGAACCCATTACCGCCGAGAAAGCCACCGAGAAAATTCTCGAACATACCGGCTTAGATTCGGAGTCTTTCCGGATGGGAAGGACAAAGGTAGAGCATTGTGCATGAAACTATCCCAACTCTTGACTTTGCATGTTCTACCTTAAATGTCTTTCATTTCAATCTTCATTCTAGAACACTTCCTTTATTAACATTCCGTTTCTGTTGTACTAAAATTGTGTGTGTGTGTGTGTGTGTTATATTTGTTCTTTTGCACACTTTTTGCACATGTGTAAAAATCGTTTATTTGTTGAATTTCATTCCGTTTTTCTTCAAAATACCAAACATGGCAATATTGTGTTACTAATACTCAATTGTACTGAGCAGGTATTCTTCCGCGCCGGTGTCCTGGGTCAGATGGAAGAGTTGCGTGATGACAGGCTTTCCAAGATTGTATCTTGGCTCCAGGCCTACATCCGTGGTTACCTCTCCCGTAAGGACTACACCAAACTGCAGGAACAGAGGTATAGTTTGTTTCAGCTTCATACATGGAGATGTTGATTGAAATGTTACTTGTCTTCACTTTATGATTTTTTTTAGATTGGCTCTCCAAGTTGTCCAGCGCAACTTGCGCAAGTACCTGCAGCTCCGTACCTGGCCCTGGTGGAAACTGTGGCAGAAGGTCAAGCCCCTCCTCAACGTCACTCGCGTCGAGGATGAGCTTGCTGTAAGTTTGTCGACATCCTCACCTGTCTGATACTATCGATCACACTGACCTATTAAATATTCCAGCTATCATAGCAAGCGTGATTCAGGGTAACGCAAATAGATTCGACCGCGCCCACCTGGCGGTTACGTGACACCATCGCACCTGCCGCATCCATTTCTGGATTCTTCCCCCCTCTCACTACCACGCACTTTTTCCTTACACAATGTACCGTGTGCGGGGGCGATGAACACGCTCGCTGGAAAACTCCAGCGGCACTCAGTAACGAAGAGGTCGGCGGCGCGCGCACCACCCCTCCTATACTTACGAACGAATCGAAATTTTGCATTCCTTATTTTATTTGATGGTGTGATAAATTAACCATGGCGTCTTTACATGTGTCGACATGGGATGGAGTGAATAAAAGCGAGGACATTTTACAGAAACTGGAGGAGAAGGCACAGAAGGCCCAGGAAGCTTTCGAGAAGGAGGAGAAGCTCCGCAAGGAAGTTGAGGCCCTCAACGCTAAGCTTTTGGAGGAGAAGGCTAACTTGCTGTCCAACCTCGAAGGCGAGAAGGGCTCTCTCTCTGAAACCCAGGAGCGTGCCGCCAAGCTTCAAGCACAGAAGGCTGACCTCGAGAACCAACTCAGGGTGAGTAATGCTCTGTATCATAAATCAATATTTTTATTACATCCTCAAACATAGTGGGCTGTTAGTAGATGTTAATATAATGTTGCATAGTAATAAAATGTTTTAAAAGTGTTTCATTTCTCAGAACATTTCGCAAACGTTATTTTTATAAAATGGCAGCCGTGTATATGGACAGTGATTGATTAAAATCTGATTGCTGAAATTCAAATGCAAATCTGTTCACTTAATTAATTTGAAACGACGCTAAGTATAAATATCGGTGTAAATGGAAATTTCTAAATTGTATGCTAGTTTGTATGTGTAAATGGACAACTCGGTATATTATCACAAACCAGACAATAACTCAATAATAAAAGTTCAATTTACATTGTACACTTGTACAGGCACATTGATACAGTGTAGCAATGTGCTACAGTGTAGCAAATCGACTTACCCCGTGTTATGCTTTTCGCAGTTCTTTAAATAAACATGCCTTTGTTTATGCGAGCAACAGTTCGGCAGTTTAAAAATAAATTACTCGTATATATTGCGGGATTTTTAGTAGCCGTCAACGTGAAACTGTGTGAAACGATAAAAAGCAGATCCGACGAAAACTTATACTGAATGACGTTATCACGATAAAATGTAACTAATCGTTTTGTTTTATTGCAGGATACTCAAGATCGTCTTACTCAGGAGGAAGATGCCCGCAACCAACTCTTCCAGGCTAAGAAGAAGCTGGAGCAGGAAATTTCTGGCCTCAAGAAGGACGTTGAAGATCTCGAACTGTCCGTCCAGAAGTCCGAACAAGACAAGGCCACCAAAGACCACCAAATCCGCAACTTAAACGATGAGATCGCCCACCAGGATGAACTCATTAACAAGCTGAACAAAGAAAAGAAACTGCAAGGTGAGTCTACCCAGAAGACATCCGAAGAACTGCAGGCCGCTGAAGACAAAGTCAACCACCTCAACAAGGTCAAGCAGAAGCTCGAGCAGACCCTCGACGAGCTTGAGGACTCCCTTGAGCGCGAAAAGAAACTGCGCGCTGACGTTGAAAAGCAGAGGAGGAAGGTTGAGAAAAACTAAAAAACGGGCTTATATAAAATTCCAATAAAAAAAAATTAAAATAAATTAACGCAACGTAAAAAAGTTAC
>DWEU01000042.1:0-10738 GCA_018247155.1 Charidia lucaria
GTATTGATTTATCGGACGAGACCAGGACGGTGCAGCTCGTCCCTCTGACGGGTAGAGCGTCGGTGTCGGCGTGAGTGCGCGTCTGTGTGCGTGCCTATATCGAGCGGTAACCCTCGAGGGGCTCACCGGTTGCCACTCGACTCGCTTCTACTTATTCGGTCGAGGAGTAGCCGCTCGCCGCCGCTCGCATATACCTACGCCTACCTACTTAGTTTCTCCTTGCGTAGCATGTATACATGAGGTGGCGAGGCGCGGTTTCGCCTCGCTCGTTCTGATGAAACGCGCGCTTCTTTCGCCCTTCGTAATATGATTGCGTATGATTATTTTTTTCAGATAAGTGAAAATGACGACCTGCCTACCAATGTCTGCAGGAAATGTATGGACAATGTCAATAACTGGCACACATTTAAGACAGTGTGTGAAAGGACACAAAACAAGCTACAGTCTCTGAGTAATAAAGATGACAGCCTACTAGAAGAGGTGGGTTGATATTTCTGGAATGTTTTTGAATTTGGGGACTGTCAAATATGTAATTTACATCACTGTCTGCTATGTTTTTACAGATCAAAGTGAAAAATGAGCCCTTGTCTGATGAGGCCTATGATGATGGAGTTGTTATTGATGGCTCATATCCAGATAGTGAGGTATGTGTGAGTCAGTTACCTACTGATAAGTCAATTTGTGATAAAGAAACTTGTTATTTGCTGTGTTCACTTAATCAATGGTAATACAACTTGGTTGTGCATAGCCAACTTGCCTTTTGATGTCAAGGACATTGAACAGCTTGTGCCAAGTAATCATTTGATTAGAAGCTGATCATAAATAATTCTGATATTACTGTTCTTAATAGTTTTTTAAACAATGCCATTAGTATGGATGCCCTGCCTAAATGTATTTAGTGTTTTGGTCATTAATTTTATTTTTTATTTCTTAAATTTATATTTTATTAGATTTATTTATTTTATTACGTTTATAGATTTCTTATCCATATTTCAGAGTGGGGGTGCATCCAGCAAAGTGCAACCTGAGGGTCCACCAATCTTGGCATCATTGGGACTGACACCAAGAATTGATAAGGTAAGAGATTATATGCATTATGTGCCTTATCTCTAAAAGTAACACTATAGCAAAGACTTCAGTACTTAGCTGGTATTTTTATAACACTTCAACTTCTTATATTTAAGATATAGTATGATATATTAAATTTGTCACACAAATGAAACAGTTCTGTCACGGGTGATCATGTAAGAATGGTTCAATTGGATTATTTTAATCAACAGACTTATGTGGATCCCCGTATGGATTGGCAGCGAGTTCATGCATTAATGAACATGGTTCAAGACGATGAAGTCATTGATGCCCTCCAGTCCACAGAAGAATCTGATGTTGTACATGAATCAGACCATGACTCAGATTCTGATGCCCAGTTGGATGATGAGATTGCTGATGATTTTGTTGACTGTAAAAATGGATACCTATGTAAGAATAGACATTTAATGTCTAAGTTTCCAAAGTTATCATCGTCTGATGTTTATGAGAAAGTAAAGGAGGTTTTAAAACTGAGAAAGAGGAATTTAAATGCATATAAACACTGTCCACTTCCAAGAAATGCCTGGCAGTTGTTTTTCACGGATGACTTGATTGAACTTGTTGTCTCGTCTACTAATGAAAAAATATGTACAGCTATGAATCGTTGTTCGGAAACTACTACTGTTGGTGAAATAAGAACACTTATCGGCATACTATATTTGCATGGTGTAATGAGGCCTACCCACCAAAAGCTAAGCGATCTCTGGCACAACCAGTACGGGATTGTATGTGTTAAGAATGCTATGAAACTTGACAGATTCATATTTCTACTTCGGAACCTGAGATTTGATAACAATATTGATGACAGTATAATGCAGCATGATGTCATGAAGCGGATCCGCAAAGTGTTTGAGATTTTCGCTTTAAACTGTAGAACAGCTTTTGAAGTTAAAAATATTGTTGTAATTGATGAAACAATTGTTCCAATATATGGTCCTTGTCCATTCCGTTATGATATTAAAAGGAAACCATTGAGGAAAGGTATTAAAATGATAATGGCTGTGGACCCAACTAACTTTTATGTTAGTAATTTGGATGTCATCACAGATCCGTACTTTGGACCTGATGACATTGTTCGGAAATTGGTACAACACTTAGCTGGTACAGGAAGATCAGTTGTTTTCGATAGCTGGTATTCTTCAAAAGCATTAATAGAGATGCTGAAAAATGAGTTTCAGTTATACAGCGTAGCTGCAGTTAATCCAAAAGATGAAATGATTCCACCATTATTTCTTTCCAAATATAGAGTAAATCAGTCTTTTATGAGTGGCTTTTTAGATAATGATATGTCGTTGGCTTCATGTGTTAACTCTAGGCTGCAGTGTGTTAATGTTGTTACTAACAATCCAAGTTTTTACAAGAGAAATCATTGCAATCATACAAGTATTGTTTCTGTTTATAAGAAAAACCAGTCAGCTGTGGAGGTCTTAGATGTTTTGATGCACTATTACACAACAATGCAATATACAAATAACTGGACACATTCATTATTTTTCACTCTGTTAAATATCGCCTCTGTAAATGCTCAAGTAATTTGGAGTTCTTTGAATACTGAAAAAATCATTCAGCGTCGCTACTTTATTACTGAACTTGCACTCAGCTTATTGGAAAATGATAAAAGTCCATCGCTCTTGACAGAAATTGGTATTGAAAGAAGAAGAAACTTTGAGTCACAGGGGAAACCAACATACAGAAACAGGAAGCGGTGCAGAATTTGTGTGCGAACAACAAAACGTGACAGAAGAACTAAACAATTTTGTATAAAATGTTCAACGCCAATATGCAAAGAACATACTGTAAATATATGTTCCATATGCATATCTTGATGCTTCTGCTACTTATTGGAAATTATCTTTGACTGTAAATCTCTCGTTGTTAAAAACATTTGAGATTTATAAATGTTATTTACTTGTTATTTTGAATAGAATCTTAGAAGATTTTATGAGTACGACTTATTTTACAAGTTTTTGTCTTTTATAGAATCATTTATTGGTTAATTACCCAAAATATTAATATATATTTTGTTGAGTTTATTATATTGTCTGTTTTATCTGGTGCTTTTAGTTATATAATTGCAAATAATTAATGATAATTACTCTTACAGTTCTTTATCTGGAGAACTATAATGTGACTGTGTCGACATACGTTTTAATTATGAAACTTGTGTATGTTACAAGCTTTTTTCATTGTTTATAATATATTATAAATACAGTATAATAAGTCATATCTTGTAGGGGAAATTCACTATAAATGTTTACCATGCAATGTAGAAGAAAACTAGATTTTAATAGATTAAGGCCAGCTTCCATTTTTTTATTTAATACTTTTCTAAGCCTTACTTTTATAACTTCATAGATAAAAATACAATATAATATAATACAAAAAATAAAGTCTTCATATAAGATATTATCGTATTTGTTTTTTTTCATTTAAAGATTATTTTGAATAATTGCTCCAAATTTTTCCAACACATCAATGACCCTATATTTTCCATATATTTTGTTGCACAATGGTCTTCAGACTTTCATGCAAGATTTTGTGCTGTAAAGAAAAAAATTTAAATACTTATTTAAATTATTTAGAAACAAATGTTTATCTTTTGTTTATCAGTTGTATACTTAACAATGATTTAACTTTTTAAACATATTTCGTTTTTAGTAAATTTTATTGCATAAAATGTGTGACTAAAAGATAATGTTGTTATTTACAGGGAGCAGACAGTGAGAAGGACGACGACGACGAAGACGATGAAGACGAGGTAAATGATTCACAGTCTTATCCAGCTGTGAGTGTCCCCCACATGCCGGAAGTTTCTATCACAGTCATGCGACCAACTGGAGAAACATTGCATGCCCGTCAAGGTATTCAACAACTTGCCTCCAAAGATTGCCTCGTATGCGGTCGATCTTACCAGTACTCCCACAATGCGCGACGTCACGAACTCACCTCGCATAGCTTTGATAGGTACACAAACAAAACAACAATAAACAAAAAATCTATGTCTCATCTACAACCTAAACTTAGGCCTAATCCTTTCAACCCTAAATCGCGGCTGATGCCAAATCCTATTAGCCATAAAATGCAGCTCATACCAAAGGGAATTCAAGCAAAAATTTTACCACACAAGAATGTTGCCCCGCCTAAGCCCATCCCTATTAGAACCATTAAACCTCAACAAAATAATCTACCATATCCATTACGTATTAAAGCGTTGAAAGATTTACAAATTAAGAAGAAATAACCCCAAATTCTAAAAACTCTTTTGACGACGAAGCCTGAGGTTTTAATATCGGAACCAGAAATAATAAACTCTGGTCCAGAAAGCCCTGAAACTTTAATATCTGAACCGGAAATTGCTTCATTTCAAGTGGAAGCTATTCTGTCTGAACCAGATAGTTTTATAAATCAACATGACGAAGATGAAGGTGATGGAGAACAAAATCAATACAAAACCAATAATCATACACAGAACTATGATACTGTTGATATGGATTCCGAGAATGAAATCGAGATAGCTAGGCAACAGGAAAATGAATGCGATGAAGATGAGCAAAGACAAAACGAAGAAAGCGAGAACAACATTAAAAATGAGGATCAAAATGTCGAAATGAATGAAACCAATGACGAAAAAGACTTTAATGAAGATGGAGAGACTCCTATGGATGAAGGGGTTGAGAATACTGATGTAAATACTGAGGAAGGAGAAACAAAAGAAGGTGAAGAGAAAGATAATGAAAATATGACTAATCAAGATGAAAATTATGATGAAGACGATGATCTGCCACCAGTTAGCCTTGCGCCCGTCGTTGAAATTAATGAAGATATGCAGACGAATTCTTACAACAGTGAATTAAATGAAGAGGAAGAAGACCTAGAGTCCGCCGATGCTAACGATACAGTAGACGACGGTGATGATAACGAAAAAGAACTTGATCCTGATAAGCTATATGTTACAAAAGTTCAACGAGACTTTATTGTCAAGTATCGCGATATTATTGAACAAGTTAATACTAAAAGATGCCTTTGTTGTAATAGGGAACATCCGCGCCGAAAAGCAGTCATTCAACATTTGCAAAAGAATGGACACAAGGTTCCTAAGCATACGTGCTATAATTGTGTGATTACGTTCGGTCATATCGGAGCCTTACTCAGCCATATGAGGTCGAATACTTGCACAGATTTGTGGAAGATTATATACAACGAAAATGGAATTACAGATGATCTCGTTTTAGAAGAGCCAAAAAATCCTAAAGTATTGTATAAGGACATATTTAATGCCCGGTCTTATGCTTGCAAATTGTGTCCAGCCAAATTCCAGTTAAAGCAATTTATAATGAAACATGTCTTGGATGTTCACGAAGACGGCCAATCAAGAGTGCACTTGGCCTGTGTTCATTGCGGGTCCAGATTTAAAGATAAAAGTTTATGGAAAAAGCATATTCGCAATGGTGAATGTACTGTATATATTTCTTGCGATCTTTGCACGGAAAAATTTGTGAACATGCAAGACTTCAATGATCATGCTTTGGCTATTCATGCTGGGAATGTTGATCTGTCTGATAGTCAGAGCAAGTGTGTGGATGGTAGACCAACTGATTGCCCCATATGTGGCAAGAAGAACAGCAGCTACCCGTATTTGGTGAAACACTTAAAAATTATACACAGCGAGGAAAAGCCACACTACTGTCAGCATTGCGACTCTAAATTCGAGTTAGCTGCTGATCTTAACAAACACATTTATGTGTCACATTCTGGCGGAAGCTTAGGTGTGCAGATTTCCTCGGAACCCGATATGTCACTTGTAAAGGAAGAAGCAGAGGAATATCATTATTCTTGCACGGAATGTAATGCCATTTTCGAAACCGTGGACGCTTGGACAGATCATCAAGTAGCCGAGCATAATCAAATAGCTCACCATTGTGATCAATGCGAAAAGAAATTCTTGCGACCATCCGAACTTGCTGAACATAAAAATACGCATCTGCGTGTTAAATTTTACCCTTGCAATATATGTTCAAATTCGTACAGCACCCCACAGAAACTTTCAGAGCATGTCCAACTGGCTCACCCTGGAGCTGGAGCCCATAACACCATGGATGCTGAATTTTTCTGCGACATTTGTATAAGGTCGTTTAAAAGCCGCCAAGCCTATTCTAATCATATGCGTATTCATTCTAGAGTGCCTACGACTAACAGAAAGCCCACCGACCCTAAGGGTTTCTCGCCACATATAATTGGTAAGCCAATTCAACACTTTTCTGTGGTTCAACCAAGCTTCTTAACATTTAAGCCAAATTGTAATGTTCCTAATGCTCCGTACTCGTGTGATATTTGCGGAAAAGGTTTTATGCATAAGAAAAATATATGGAAACATAAGAAAGTTTTACACGCCGACTTGATAAACGACAGAAATGACAGCGAAGAAAATACCATGCAAGCATCAACTGAAGAAGACGATTACAATGTAGACGAAAATGGCTCAGTTTTATCGACGCCACAATTTGACAGTTTCAATTTTACAAACATAACCAATAACATACAACAGCATCAACAACCGCAAGTGGTTCAAGAGCCGACGGTTTATACTTGTGAATTATGTAACAAACGATTCCCTCTCAGAACCAGTTTATGGAAGCACAAACGTGCCAAGCATGGAATAATTAACGCCAGTTCTACTGGACCGGCTGAGTCACAGGCGACTCCCAGCGAATCGTCAGGCCGGTCGAGCTGTACAATTTGCAAGATAAGTTTCTCCGATAAGAAGTCATACTACCGCCATAGGAAAAATGTCCACAAATCGACCGTACAGATGTGCAAGATATGTGGAAAACCCCTTAGTTCTACAGTTGAGTTGTACGAACATTTGAGAGCTTGCCACGCGCAAGAATTGCTCGGTTATAATCCTACTCAAAGCACTAGTAAATCACAGGATGTGGCACAGGAAATGGATCCTGATTATGATCAAGACCAGGATTCCATGGATCCCAATGCCGATTATCAAGCACGATACCCGTGCGATACATGTGGCAAACAGTTTGTAGGACTTCTAGCTCTTCAAAATCATCAATGCATTAATCAGCTGCAGTCACAGTCGCAAACCTTTGATTGTGAGATTTGTCATAAGAGCTATACATCGATTGCTGCGCTCAAAAGCCATCGTGGCTGGCATTTGCGTTCTCCCGATGGAAAGGCCGCTGCTAACAATTCAGGGCTTTGGATGCCCCAGCATAAGGTTACGAACAAAGTTAGTAAGCATGAAATAGTCGATCCCATTCAGCTGGCTAAAGTCCAGCACTCGACCCCCGTTAATGTGGCAAAAAGAAGGTTGCCTCCAGAAGTGGAAGTGACTGTTGTCAATCCGAACAAAAAGTTACGATCGGACGACTCGGTGGAAATGGATCAACAAGCGAATTCATCGTCGGGACTAGAAGACAGGTACTGTAACATATGTGATAAAGAGTTCACGAAACGGGCGGCATACCAACGGCACATGGACGAGGTTCACCAGCCAAATTCTGTGTTTTGCCCTGTTTGCGACAAGAGTTTCACTAGAAAATCTACTTTGATAGTTCACATGAAAAAGCATTATGAAGGGGGAGAAGGAAGCTCTTCAGGCACCGCTCAAATGGACGACGACACCCACATATGCGATGTTTGCGACTCCCAGTTCGAATCTATCGAGGAGTTAGATGCCCACCGCACTTTACAGCATGGAGATGATGACGAATCAGTTGACTCTGAGGAGGATGAGGGTCTTGCCAATGTTCAGCCACCAGGCGAGTTTACATGTAACCAATGTGGCGATGGTGTTGCCACACCGCGTGATTTGATTGCCCACCGCAGCATGCATGCCACTCCTACTAAATTCTTTTGCAATATTTGCAAGGTCTACTTCGCTAGGGCCATAGACCTTTCAAGTCATACGAGAGCCAGACATTCTGACTGCGACAAGATTTGCTTTCCTTGTGCCATGTGCGATCGCTCCTATCTGAATAAGAAGAGTTTGCAAAGGCACATTGAGATGGCTCACTGATTACAGAGTTGATGCTGAGTTTGTTCACCTCTTAAGATATAATCTGGATTGTGTTTCAATGACTTGCGGCGGCCTTGACTCGTGAAGTATCATTGCGAAATTGTAAATAAAAAGATTGTGAGATGATCCCATAATGCAACTTCTTATGTTTGCCTTCGCAGTGTTTTATGTTCATTCCTATAATGTTCGGTTGCTGTTTTAGTGACGTTGTCTTAAGTTTTATTTTCACTTCTAGCTTTTTTAATGTAAGTCCTGCTCATATATTGTGTTATTTATATTAATTATACTGTCTGATGTGAGCACAAATCTTTTCCAAGTATGTGGTATCTGTCAGGATGTGAGTTCACATTAGATTCATTATGAAAAGGAGATAAGTTTTTATCATGATTTTGAAAACATGATAATGAATGTTTACATTTATACTTCTTAATACTGGAATCATGGGCCAAAATTTCTAAATTAGTCAATATTGGTTAAAACTAACTTAAATTGTAAGTATGACTTGTGTCTTTAAAATTATCAATATTTTTTTAATGGTCAGTGTGATCTTGAACGACTTATGTTTAGTTTTACTTAGTGTTTATTTCTACTTTATGATAGCATGTAAATATTTTCTTAATTGAATACTAATTAGGAATTTCATGATTTTGATTGAAGAGGGAAGGTTTGTTTAAGTTGCGTTAAAATGTACTGATTATTTTATAGTAATTGCAAATGTATATTTTATACAAAATGAATAACCACTATGACATATCACCTCATCTATGGTGATAATAAGAGTTAATTGATAGCCTTAGCCTTTTCGCCATTGCTTGTATTTCAGTAGTATGTGATTTTTCTATAGTTCTTATTTACAGTGCCAAAAATCAGTTTGTAATGAATTAAATTGTATGTACTTATCTATATGTTTTGGATGCATGCATTTAAAATGCGAATCGTTTAATCCAATGTTTTTCTTCTAGAATCAGAATTGTTCCAAAAATGTTTTGTGAATTGTGCGTCAATTTTTACTTAAATCATATATTTATAACAAGCCTGTATAGCCCTTGTTCAACTCTTCTTATTCTGAGATTGCTGAAATCATTCCTATAAAATGAATACATCACAGGGAATGATAGATATACTATACAATAGAGGTTAATACTGTTGAATTATGTAAACCAATATTTAAATTATACTTGCATCGAGAATGTAAAATTAATTATCTTGAACATTTAAAAATATTTATTGTATTGTAAATAATATAATGTATGTGGAAATGTATCATCCATAATTAATTCTTTTATTTTCTTGTGCATAAATACTAACTGAACTGTCACCTTGTTACAAAAAGTATTAGTAACTTTTCGATTCTTCACTTAAATTGTAAAAGTACCCAAACTTTTATATTTTGAATAACAATCGACTTAAATAATGTATAAAGTAATTGTAACTAACCAGGAATTGAAACAATTGACAAGTTACTGTTGGCCAACGACACATTGGTAATTTGTGTAAAAATTTTATTACAATTATATATTTTTTTAATACCTGTGTTTTAATTATTACTGTAGGGTATATACCAGTTTATACGAGTTTGGATATTGAATAGAATGTGTCTGTATTGATTTTGTTTCTTATTAGGCCCAACAAAATATTACGTTCTTTAGGGAATGGTTAAGCGCCTACATGTTTGTTATTTATTTTCACTTCAAACTTTTGTGTTAATGTGACTTAAAATCCCATTTGTATCCTAAAGTAGTTTAAATATTATGTTTTGTATGATTCGAGTGAATTAGAAGCTAAACCAAATTGTCCATAGATGAGGTTAACGTTTGTCATCTCATGTGGTTTGATAAATAAAGTGACTTAATGAAATTGTATTGTTTTATTTATTGTTGTATATAGACAAATACATTCTAAATTGCATATATACAGGTACGTCATGAAGTTAGCAAAAGAGCATGCAGGCCAACTGCATTATGGTCATTGCCGCCTATTACCTGTTACCTTCCCAAAAACTCGCGTAGGAGCTGCCCATGCGAGACTGTAGGAGGGTGCGTTGCTACTCCTAGATGCTCTCTTCGACACAAAACACAGCATTGCTGCTGTTTCGCGGCAGAGATAGGTGCAGCGGTGGTTTAATCGGGCGAGCCTGGGACATCACAGAACTTTTACATATATTTCTGCCGTGAAGCAACAATGTTGCGTTTCGAAGGGGCACACTGCATACGCAGGATAAAGAGGCATCCCTTTTTTATTTCATGATGTAGCAAACTGGCATGGAGGCCAGGACAAATGTCTCATGCAAGGCGACGAGGATGCGAAACGCAACATTGCTGGTGCTTCACGGTAGAAATAAGTGCGGCGGTGGTACAGACTTCCACCTCTTTCTACTTGATTTTATTAGCCATTCCTAGCAACCAATTTTTATTTAACTCCTCTAAAATTTTACATTAATTTTGTGTTTTATACTTTACTATTTATTGTACAATCTTTGTGTACATTGAGAGGAAATCCACGTACGAGGGTGTGAGGGGGTTTTGGTCAACAACGGTTAAAGGTGGTAGAGTCTGTGACACTCGCCCGCTTAAATACCACCGCTGCACCTATTTCTTCCGTGAAGCAGCAGCAATG
>DWEU01000043.1:0-10704 GCA_018247155.1 Charidia lucaria
CTCACGTGGACTGCTTCTACGCGAGCTTGTGGGAAAATGTCTATGGGCGCCAGTGACCATTTAACACCAGATGGCCTGCATGCCCGTTTGCTAACTTCATGACATAAAAAAGGTACAATGCGTCAATACATTGCCGAGTCTGCTGCTAACTGCACCCTTTGAACCAATACAAAACATTGTTGCTTCTTCAGGGCAGACATGGGTGCAGCAGTTTCTCTCTACCAACACCAAAAAGAATCATGGCAAAATTTGTACCAAAAAATTAGACGAGTTGAAATGACGTTTAAATAAACCCTTGTGTTTTTGGAGAATAACCTCATATATTCAAAATATTTTTAAAACCCGAGGGTTGTAAACACACATTTTTATAAAAAAAAGACAATTTCTAAACCACTATGAGTCTGTCGTTTTAATTGTCATGGACAACAGATTAGACATTTCTGTAGTATTATTTGACATTTGACAAACAAAATTAAATATGGCGCGTGCTACCCACAGCTGAAAATCGGAAATTAATCCTCATTTTAGATTATGTAATGCTGCTCCAAAAAATATTTAAATGCTATAAATGTTTTACTAAAATATAATATAAACTTCTAAAGATTTACAGATTTTTTTTATCAAATATTTTCGGTACTAATCAATATATAAAAAACGCCATGATTCTTTCCAGAAATAAAATTGAGTCGAGAGCGATGATTTGCAATAAATGCAATGTTCAAAATTGATGAAAAACACCAAATAAAACACAATATTCTATATCGGAGTCAATTTATTTATGAATACGCATATTAAATAATAATATTTGCATCAAAATACTGCAATAACGACTAACAGTATCAAGAAAGCTAGGTTACATCCCCCTACACTACCCGGGGCCGCGAAACTTACTTTAGGGCCACCCGTAAATTATGTCACACGTTAAGAGGAAGGCGGTTGACGAGACATTGCAATAAAGGCGAGGTAAGAGGTGACGTCACATTTCAAAACCAATTATTAAAAGACGAAACAAAAAAAATTTAAGATAATTTGGAAATAAACAAACGCAACTACGTTTTAATTTAATATTTTCTTTAAGTAGGTCTAAAATTGTTAAATATGAACGTTACACAGTCTGACGAATGTGAAAAGCTGTTACAAGGGGATGTCAAAAATTAAATTTGTGTGACTTCTTTTCAACGAGCAAACGAGCATGCCATCTGGTGTGAAATGGTCACTACCGCATATACATCTTTCCCCATTATCACGTAAGACTATTCCCTTACTTGTAGGATGCGTTGCTACCCTCGAGATGGAACGACTTAATTTATGAATGGCCCCTCCGCGTCGTCAGAGTCGCTACCGCCCCTATACAACGCCGGACTCTCTTACCTTAATATATAAATACAAATTAATATCTTAATACACTTAGTCGAAAATGCATCAATGAGTATGATACAGGTATTACTCGTGCGACGCGTACAGATATTACCCTCCAACACTCGATTCCTTATTTAAATTTTTAACATACTTTTTTTTAATATACTTTTTTTAAATTTTTATGGAGTAACAAACGAGTGGAGCGCGGGAAATCTTTAAAGTTGCTGTCAATGGCAACGGGGTCAAAAACCGAGACGCCATTCGTAATTCAAAAAAGAATATGTTTGCAAATGCAGTGATATCAATGTCTTTACAATGCCAAAAGGACAAATCTCTACGCGTTTCACGAAGTAGAATTACAATAAAGAATTATAAAAATTCGGTGCCGAATACATCTGCATGATAAATACTAGCTTCAGACTTACTGAACGTCCCGAGCTCCCAAATTGTTCGTGTTTACGCAAGTTACTTGTAAAACAGGTATTGGCGGATATAAAAATAAAATGAAAACTGTAAATAAAAAACAATATTTTTCATGTAAGAAAAAATAAAATGCCTAATAAACTCCCACTGCATCCGCCGATACGCTCAAACACTTCACAGATAGGAACTCTATTGCTGTCTCGTTCTCCCGCTGTCGCCGCGCGTCAAAACATCAAGTAAATAAAGAGCTATTTAAATCTAACATGTTAATGTTATAATTTTACAAAATCTACTGCTAGCCACCTACAACCAACGCACACTGATGACTGACGAAATACAGGACTGCTGAGTTATTTTAATATATATACACCGTGTGCAGTTCGACTCAACTTGAAAGATAGGATAGCTTATATCTTAATTTATAGTCGCAGAGAATATGGTAGTAAATGATCTCGTACGCTATTAAGTTCCCATTGTCCTAAGTCAAATAAGACATCGGTTTCTACACCAACATCAGTGCACAAAGGTCGCACATCTACAAGGAAAAATATTGTAACCCAATGTACGGCGATTTTGAGTTACAAATAATAACTTTAGTTTATAATCGCCGAAAACTGAGTTACTATTTATGCAGTTGTCTGACATAAACGGATGGCGACGAGCGAGACGAACGGACACTTCACATGTGCGAGAAACGTAACATTCCACGATAAAAAGATGCTGCGTAAAGAAATCCTATTCTTGATGTTGATAATTGGGTACAACAAGGCGGGCTGTGGAAGAGATTACTTTCCCGCTCAAACTTGAATTTCGAACAAATATCAAAATGCACAGATTCCTCTACACAAAGCTTTCCGTGAATGATTTTTGACACTCATCAGAAATTTACGACGGCTGTTAACGTTTCTAAAATTCGAAAAATTCACATCAAAATGCATTATTAAATACTTATACCTAGCACAATACGGAAGAAATTTTCCAGCATCCCTTATTGACAATGTACAAGGTTTTTTTCTCATCGTTGAAACATTTCATATATTTAACACATACGAGTAGTACTAACCGATTACGTTTTAAGTTCCATTTTTAAAATCCCTAATATAACGAACAAAAGATTTATAATTGGAGAATAAAACATCAAAACAATTTGCATAAATTACTTAACAAATTATAATTTCGGTACCCAGACATAGAGGGCGCTCACACATTATTTCAGTCTAGATATAACCAAATGCATCTATGCAGGTCTGTCTGTGGAGAACATTTTTACGAGTACAAGAGTACAATGCGCGCCACATTGAAATTTAGAGGCATTGGACATAAATACAGATAATATATATAAATACTTATTATTGCAGCCATGACATGAGTCAAAAATTATTCAAAACCGAATACATAAATTATCAAATTTTAATTAATACTACTTTTTAAAACCATTTATATTCATGTCATTTTAATAGGTTTAAGAGAATGACTGACTGTAATGTTACTTACTGCTTTTTAATTATTGTATATAATTAACCTGGATTATATTAAAAGGAGCACCATCTTTGACCATTTTAATGACGTTTCTGACAATTTGTCAATCTTAAGTAACACATGTAATTGTAAAAATAAAATATATATTTAGGTACTTCAGGAGCTCCTAAGATTCTATACATAATTTTCGATACCTTATAAATTATGTTATCATTAACAATACATAATATTAAAATAAAATTTTAAGAAACGAAAAATTATATTACAATAAAACACTTTTTGAACTTTGCTGTACAATCAATTATCTAAATACATAATATAAAATAAACTATTCATAATTTTAGTATCTCAATTGTAATAAATTAAATGTGCTTAATAAATAATCATAAGCCCGAATATCGAACAGCTTTAAAATTTACGTATTTTAGAACTTTTGACACATACCATTACAATAAAACATATGTGAAACAATTGCAAATTCACCAGCGCCCTCTATATTTTAACATAGCAATAGAAAACGAAAGTAAAGAATGTAGAAATAAAAGAGCATTATTATTTCTAATTATTGCTCAACTTTATTTTAAAATTGAGTAAGCTTTATTTATTATTTGCCTCGAAAAAATACATTATTTTACATCGCACTGGAATTTAAATCTACAACAGTATCCAAATAATACAAGCGTTTTTTAAAATTTTTACATATCTACCGACATTTGACTGCGAACGAGCAAATGGTCGACTTTGTGTCATTCACAGAATGGAAACGATAGATACGTTAAAACGTTTTAGTTTTAGCTTTTCATGATTTCGAGTTTCATTTAAAGTATTCTAAATCAGCTTATCTCTCGCTATATATATTTGCACACCGTGTGCAGTTTGACCCGACTTGAGAGATAGGATAGCTTATATATTAATTTATAGTCGCAGAGAATATGGTGTTAAATGATCCCGGACGCTCTTAGACTATCTATCATCCTAACTTAGGCGCATGATATTTAATTTGGCGATGCTTATTTAGACAGAACGAAGTCAGCCGGGTTTGCTAGTATTATAAGTTGATGTGTTTTAACCATTATTCGTTGCCAACTTTCAAACGGGAAGAGCTAGAAATGTAAATAACATTTAAAGTATCCAAATTGACTATACTAATTATTTTCCCTTGCTGAGAATGCATGATCGAGGTATTCGTTAAATCAATGAAAAACAACAAAACATTAATGACTTTATCGGCGACTGTATACTGTATTGATGTAGAGTAGAGGTCGCTACTCGCTCACAGTCAAACTTCAACTCTACGATTCCTAATGCCATCAATTTAAAAAAAATCACAATACATACATATGACATATTTTTCGCGACAAGCGTCCTATATTACCTTTTTATCTTTAATAATAAAAAATACGAACTATTTCATATATTTTCACATACTTCTATCTATTTTTGCATTAAAAAAAAATTATGCATGCTCATCGAATAGTTTATGCCCAAAAAAATATTGCTTACCTTGAAAGAATATAATATGTATGTGCAGTCAGTACAAGCGTTGTTAATTCAAAACGTATAACATATAATTATTTATTTATCAACTCAACTTATTATCTGCTTTAAAACATTATTTTTTATAAATATTAATATTCACATTCATACAATTGACTCGCACTGTATCAGGACGATAAAATACGTGAAAAATCGGAAACGAAATAACAAAGCAATTAACTATAAAATGACTGTATCAAAAGGATTATTCAGTAAAGTGATTTGATTATTTAGACCAATTTTGGTAACTGTTCAAATAATAAAAAATTTTTGATCTTTCTTATGAAAAACCCACACCTTTTCATTCCATTGCAATCCTTACAATAAAAATGTACAATTATAATAAGTATAAATAATTAGTATCAACCACCCTCGCACCTTGTGTAAAATTTAAAATCTGCGACAGAAAATTGTTTTCCATTTTTGAAATGTTTTTTTTACATGTTCTATTTTCAATTTATTTTCATGGCCAGTTCTAATTCTTCGTCTTTATTTTTAAAGAAGATTATTTTATTAAATTTGGTAGCAGTAGTTTACAAGGCTCATAAACGTTTTTTAATTATTTTGATTTTTTTATTAAATGTAAGTGATTTGTATTTGTAGTTTAACTTCTGCCACGTGTGATTCGTATTGAACACGTAAGTATTTCATGTACAGCCATTGCTATTGACTCGCATATTTGAGCTTTGTTCGATGGTTAAATTAACAAAATTTATATATCTATACAACTTATACAGTATTTTGTAAATCGTTCAAAGTCAAAAATCAGACTCGGCTTAATAAATTATTGATAGTAAATAACTTTTATTTGTCGTGTGGAATATCAGTACGCAGGGTTGTACAATAAATGGTGAATTGACAGAATGTCCAGGAATAACTCACAATACATTGGGGCGTTCGTCTCCAAAAGAAACAACGAATTTATGTGTCACACTTTTATTCGCAATAAAAAAAAACTGTTTTATAAAATAAATGAATGAATACGAAAAATATAACCAGCCTGATTTTTCACTTTGAAACACAAAAAATATATATACAAAAAATCTTAGCTTAAAATAATTGTTCATGATTTCATGATTTGCGCGTTTATTGCTTGTAACCCGCGTTACAGTTTACTTCAATTAATGACAATTAATGACATATCCGGGTAATATATTCAGCGGTTGGTTTTCGAGGCCCTAGTGCCTGTTTTTAAACAAAAACTACAAATGGAATAATATATTTTTCATACTTTTACCAGCACCTTTGGTGGTTCTTAATAGCGAAGATATTGATATGCAAATGCAAAAAATGCAATCGTACATGATAATAAACCAATAGCATTGTTGAAGTTAATATAATTATTTTATTGTTACGTCCACTAATAGACTTAAAGCCACAATTCGAATACATTTCGAAACAAATCTGGCTTGGCGTTATCTGACGTTATCGTATTTCTTTATAACTCCGCTAGGGGCGCTACTAATAAATTAAGAAAATTATTTTGAATTTTGCCGATTCCTACTATCAAACCTCGTAAAAAAATCTGTGGTAGTAAGATAACCGTTTAGACTAGACACTTACGACTCACAAACAAATAATATCATGTCCAATCACCTCGCATCCACGCAGCACACTCAATTTTACGTATTTTTTCATACATCGCCTCTACAACAACGTGACATCTCATGTCATCCAAAACGTGACATCATGATGACATGTGTTTGTGTTTTTTTAAATCACTTTTATCACTAATATCATATTGAACCGAGTTTTTTTTTGTTTATTTTCAGGAAGCACATTAATTATCGCAACAATTTGTTTTCCTACAAAAAAAATACTAATATTTTGGGATCTATCAACGCTTAAATATTTGAAATTGCTCACCTGTAAAGTTGTGGTTTAAAAAATATAGCGTTGTTCTTTTAAAGAGGCGACATGTTAGTCAACTTTTATTAACACGAGCCAAATTTTCACATAATATAAACTTTTACATGTAAATTACAGTACACGTGCGCATAGTCATTGCTGTAACAGTATGTACTGCACTGTAGTCTCATTAGACTTGTTATACATACGAGGTTAAATATATTTTTGATTGCTATTAAGCCGGCTTACCTCACGTTTGTTTTCGGGATAGCCCGACTAGTTTCGGACCTATTCGAGGCCCTTTATCATGAGCTCCCACCGGTCAATGTCGCGGCAAAGACTGGTTTAATAGTAATCATGTGTAAATAAACTCAGCGAACGGTCACTGCTAAAATAGGTATTTATGTTCGTTTTGATTGCTAGTATTCCGGCTTACCTCACGATTGCTTTCGTAATAGCCCGACTAGTTTCGGACCTATTCGAGGTCCTTTATCATGAGCCCACCGGTCAGTGTCGCGGTGAAGACTGACGATGAAGGGCCTCGAATAGGTCCGAAACTAGTCGGGCTATCCCGAAAGCAAACGTGAGGCAAGCCGGAATAATAGTTATCATGTATCGTGTAAAGAAACTCACGAAACGTTTAGTGATAAAATATGTTCGTATTCATCATACAAACATATGCCCACTGGGTTTCTAACTCGGGACCTCTAGCTTTTAGTACGCAGTGTCACTGATCCGACACCGGGTTATTATGTTGGTAGGCCACAATATGCTGGTAGAAAAAAATTTGTTTAAAAATACTTTAATGTGAAAGTTTAGCTCGAGTAAAGGGGCGTTACCCCAACTAGAGACTTCGCCTAAACATCTTTAATATGCTTATTTATTATATTAATAGTATTCTCACAACACTCGGTAGTCAGTTTTTACTCAGACAGTAGTTTAATTGATATTTGTATGTGTATAGTGGCATACCAAATTGGGAATGGTATAGATATGGGAATAATTAAAAACAAAAATAATTTAACTTTTGACTCATTTGCTGTTGTAAATTAGCAAAATGGATCACAATTAGTCCGCAGCGAGCAAAAGCCACTGATTTTTAATGCCGGTAAACTAGTTTGGCCAATTTTATTAAGGTGGTAGAGTCTGTCCCAGGCTCGCCCGCATAGTTACCACCGCTGCATCTATTTCTGCCGTGAAGCAGCAGCAATGTTGCGTTTCGGTCCGAAGGGTGCAGTATGCGGTCCACGGACAAGAGGCATTCCATCTTAAGCCTCAGGGGTAACACCGCACCCTCCTACAGTCTCGCGTGGGCGGGTCTTTCTCGAGTTTGTGGGAGGATGTCCATGGGCGGCAGTGATCATTTAACACCAGATGGCCTGTATGCCCATTTGCTACTTTGCTACCTTGCATTAAAAAAAAATTGCCTTGCATAAACTATATATTTCTGATTTTTTGTAAAAATTATAAGTTTTTTCTAGATCGCCTAGTTTCTACTCTAATAAATGCCATTTTGAAGCAGGCAAGTCCAGACTTGGCCAGTGGGAGACATGGATGTAGCTATGGCTTCTATACTTTCTAGTTCAAGTTTAAGTCCTATGAAATGTTCTTTTCTAGTACGCTTTAAGAAAAAACTTGGTCAGCTGTACGAGTTTTTCGTACTGTGTTGTACGAGTTTTGCAAGTATAAAAGAAGAGTTTGGAGCTTAATCGTTGAACCGCGCGGCTAAATTACTTGCCGTGCCCACAGTGCGCGGGTAGTTTAGATGCGACAGCGAATAGCAGTTTTTTTTGTTGAATTTTCACCTTATGAACTGCAGTACACCGACCAGTAAAAACGACTATTCAATAGATATATGATGTACAACAATTAGTTAAGTTGTCACGGTGGTAAAGTCTGTCCCAGACTCGCCCGCGTAGTTACCACCGCTGCACCTATTTCTGCCGTGAATGCGGATCACGGGAGGGAGGCATTCCATCTGAAGCCTCAGGGGTAGCAACGCATCCTCCTACAGTTACGTGGACAGGTCCTACGCGAGTTTGTGGGAGGATGTCTATGGGCGGCAGTGACCATTTAACACGAGACGGCCTGCATGCCCGTTTGCTACCATTTTGACATAAAAAAAGTTAAAATGATGTTTCTTAGCTGTAAGCAGCTCTACACAGTGCAAACCGTGCATATTCTCTGTCGCCTTCATACGACGCGCGGGGCGCGGCAGTGTTTGTCGCATACATGCGACTCGCGCGGAGTGTTAATATTTGCAGTAACGCTCCTCAGGTGTATGGTTTCATCGTACAGTATTGTATGTATACATTGACAATTCTGTTACAATTTATTTTTAGAAAGACCAAGCAATGGAAACCTAAGTCCATTTGTAAGTTGCTAATGCTAGGAACACGTATACATATGTATACCAAAACTCAGGGCCTGTCTGTCAGAATAATAATAAGTTTTGTAATATTTTGACGTTCATCGTGGCATTGTGTGATCAAGTGTACCTTATGATGAAATAATTTAATTTGAGTGATGGTTTGCAATAAGCCTTTAGTATGTCATGTGTTTCGTGTATGTCTCTAGTATATCGTTTATCTGGTTTGGTTTGCATAAATCATGTTTGATGTCAATGTCTCTTACATAATCGAGCCCGTAATAGTTACCGGATACAAAACTACACATTTATTTCAGTCGGTTCTACAATAAAACGCTAATATTGCCTACGAAATGTAACGTTACCTAAAGCGCTGTGAACTATCCTTCAAACATTTGTAAAAAATTTGTGCATCCGACAGTTGTAGGAAGTTGATAGAGGCCTCAGTACGGGTTTCTAGAGTTTCAAAATTGCATTCCAGTATTTTATCATACATTGACTGTTCCATACTAGTGGAGTTTGCTTTCAAATGGGCACGAAGCAATGGTCAGCACGTCAGTTAGTTTCTTGTAGATGTCGCTAGTGGCGCTGCTACATGTATCATTCCGTTTCACGTGTAGTTCTAATACACTACTGAAACTCATACTGAAACCTTTAACATCTTGCAACAAAATAGTAATATTCCTCACCACAACGCTAAATCCAAATATAAAATAATACTTCTTTAGCGTCTCTCATTTTAGTATAGGTCAAGATGGTGATGGCAACACCACCGCATCCAGGTGCTAGTGCGGTCCTGGAAGCCTGAGGGTCTAGGTGGTGATGGCACCGTCAGCGTCACCGTGTCATCAGCTAGATGCAGGTGCTAGCGGTTGGGCAGCGGGTGTGCGGTCAGCTGGAGGCCTGCGGCGGGGGGGAGGAGGGCTGCAGCAGGTGCTCCGGGACCGGCACCGGCCGCAGCCGCGCCGGGACCTTCTTCTGGGGGCACAGCATCTGGAAGGCAATCGTCATTTAATTTTTTTTTATAAGAGACGTATTATAGTTCGGGTGTAAGTGATGATAAAATCAAAGAAGTTCTTTAAGTCTGGCAATGCATAAGTGATGCTTCTGGTGTATCAAATATCCATGTCAGTTGGTCAGTTAGGTAGGCAGTCCATCTACACTATTAATAAAATTGGAGTGTCTGTTTGTATCACAAAAAAATCACTTTTTACTAAATGAATAATTATGTATGTACACAATACATAGACCAAAAATTACATTAAAAATTTTATATTAAAAAATCTGGTACGGTTGGCCCAATTTTGACATGACTTTCATTAGCAGATAGCTGTTGCAATAGGGAGTAATTTAAACTACAATTTTTTTTTAAATTCCACACGCGGGAATAACTAGTATTATAAAAAAATAAAAATAAAACAATTTTTCAACTTGTGCGTTCAATTTGTAACTGACTCACAAAGGGTTTGTTTTATACATTAAATTCTATTATGTTTGTGAACCGATTGTAATAATTATTTTCCTTGTTTGAAAAAGCGTATTTCTGAGGTGGTAACATTGTCGGGTGGGGTGAGTTGGGGTGAAGCGAGGTAGGGCGGAGTGAGATGTGGTGAGTGAGATGGAGCGCGGTGGGCCGGGGTGGGACGTGGTGGAGCGAAGTGAGGGGCTGAGGCGGGGGAGTGTGTCGGGGC
>DWEU01000044.1:0-10662 GCA_018247155.1 Charidia lucaria
GGTCTTGAGAAGAGGTCTGGGGTGGGAGGGCCAAATTTGCCTGCTCGGAATTGGAGTCATGGAAGTATGCGCAAGCGCCCTTACAGTGGCAGGAACAAAAACTCTTAGGTTTTTAGTCAGTTGTAGCAGTTAGGTCCTCCTACTGAGTTTTTTAAGGTAAAAAAAAATCCATCAAATTGTATATCGCAAACTTATTTTTTTTATTGTAGCATTGCCACACCTCCTTAAATTTTTATCGCGTTCTTTTCAGCTTGTGACATTTAATAATATATGTACCTGAAATATGAAAAACGCCTTTAAACGCCCTTAAGTTTTAAGGTTTTTCTTTGGCCGCAATCCATACTGACCACTGCAGGCCGGGTTTTTTCTCATGTTTGAAGAGGCCTAGAGCACACTCCACCACACTGCTCCAATGCGGTTTATTTAGGGGTTAGTGGCCAACCCAAGTGTCGGAAGTTGTTAGGCCGCCCGATTCCGACACGGCTTAACGACTGTACGACGACTATTAAAACCGGGACCGATAGCTTAACGTGCCCTCCGAAGCACGTAAGCACTCAACAAATATTTCCACTAGCGGTCACCCATATAACTACCGTCCGGAGCCGGCGTTGCTTAACTTCAATGATCGGTTACAAAAGTAACTCGCCACGCATCACGAGGTTTTTCTTCAATTTTCAAAAATCATGCATCCTAGTCTTTGCGAAAACTATAGACTAGTAAATTCGAAGTAAAACACGAAGCGAGCTCTATGGCCTCGAATCAGGAATTGATCAGATTTCGTCTGTCACCGCTCGTGATTGCACTAACAACTGGCGTTGTCTATCTACTGACCACTGATTGCTACCTGAAACTAACAGAATTAAGCCCAAGTAGTTAATTTATGTGTGGTTGTTCATAATCAAAGGCACATACACAGTTCCAGGCACGTACATAACAGACAGATAAGGCTTCTCAAAGAAAATATTTATTTTCAAGTATTTCCAAGTACTTTATTTATTTATTTATTTAAAATTTTGCACCACCATAAAATATGGGTTACAAAGGATTAACCTAATGCCTATTGGCATTCTCCTCCAGTCAACCCTGGGTGTTGGTGAGAAGTTTGAGTAGGCGAATAAATTTTATAAATGAAGTAACAGTTACATATTTATGTGACATAGATATATTAGGTAAATATATACATGCATAAATATATACATAATGCATACATATATACATAATACCAACACTAGTCATATACCTACATAAATACACATATACATACATATAATACATATATACATAATTATATAACTAGAGGTACATTCGATTCGTTAAATGATCCTTAACGAGTCTTTTAAATATGCATAAGCTAGGTGCCTTTCTTATGTTTTCGGGCAGGGCGTTCCAGAGTAGTATAGCCTGGACAGTGAAGGAATATCGGAAACTATCACTGATGTGATGTGGAATTTCTAGCTGTAAATTATTACTGGAGCGAAGGCCTCGGTTATGAGATGAACAGAGGTACCGAAATTTTTCCTTTAAATAATGTGGAGAAGTTGGTTCGAACAAAATATTGTACAGAACCTGGAGGATTCTAGAACTACGCCTTTGTCGAATAGTAAGCCATTTCAATTGACGACGATAGATGGAGACGTGATCATACTTTCGAAGATTAAAAATGAACCTTATGCAATTATTAAGCAGGCGTTCTAGTTTATCGAGAAAAACTTCATTTAGGTCTGGGTAACACACATCTGCATAATCAATTATGGGCAAAACCAGACTCTGTATCAGCAAAGTTTTAGTATAAAATGGTAATAGATTTTTGAGCCGGTAGAGACCTTGCAGAGTTGCGTTGACTTTCCTGCATATATTAGTTATTTGGACATTCCAACTGAGGCAGCTATCTATAAATAACCCGAGATTTTTGACGGCATTGGAGAAAGGTATTACTTTGTCATCAAAGGTTACTGCAGGGAGACTTGACGTATCCACCTTGGCAAGTAGTCTTGAGCTGCCTATTAATATACTTTGACACTTAGACGCGTTAACAGTGACTCCATACTGCGTACACCAGGCTTTTATCGATTTTAAGTTGCAATTAATGGTATTAATAGCAGTATGAAGCTCGTCAATGCCAGATTGTACATACAGCTGGAGGTCGTCTGCATATAGATGGTACGAACAGCTAAAGAGGGATGTGATGGAGTTGATATACAACGAAAATAGCAAAGGTGATAGTATACCGCCTTGAGGTACGCCAGCTTCAAGATCAGCCCATTCAGAGCTCTGACTCCCATAACGAACTAACTGCTGACGACCGCGAAGGTATGATGTAAACCACTTCAGGGCCATTGGCTCGAAATTTAGCCGAGAAAGGATTGTTATAAGGATTTCGTGGTCGACTGTGTTAAATGCATTTGAAAAGTCTATAAGCACCACTACAGAGACCATTCTGTCTTCAATACCCGATCTCAAATCGTCAGTCATGTTGATTAGAGCTGTAGTGGTGCTATGACCAGGGCGAAACCCAGACTGAAAAGTACTTAGCAGGTTATGTTTACATACGAAAGAAGAGAGTTGTTTATGCACACAGGCTTCCAATACTTTAGAGAGAAAAGGCAAAATAGAAATTGGTCGGAAATGATTTGGGAGCACGGGGTTAGGAACTTTCGGAAGAGGACGCACAAAAGCCTTTTTCCATAGCGTGGGATAATGGCCTGACATGATTGAACTATTAATTATATGCGTTATGGTAGGCAAGAGGTACTCAGCTATGAGGGAAATCATACGTCTACCGATGTCATCATATCCAATGGCCCAGGATTTAATAGAATAAATGATCTTCGTAACTTCCTCTCTTGTGACAGATGTTAGATGGAAGCGTGTAGACGATCGTACGTGTTTCAGTACTAAGGACGAAATAGTCTGATTTCTGATTGCAGGATCTAATTTCGAAGTGCTGAGGAAGTGGTTATTAATATCATTAGAATTAAGAGAGGAATTGCAATCATGTGATGGTGGTTTACAAATTCCAATAGACCGAAGAAATTTCCAAACATTAGCAGGAGAACTGTCGGCAATATTTTTATGAATGTAACGGCGTTTGGCTGTCCGTACCATTTGATTACATTTATTTCTGGCTGATTTATAAGCAAGCCAGGTTTCGTCGCACCGATCGCGTTTAAATGCACGAAACGCCCGATCCCGTCTTCTCATCGCCATCTGGACGCCCACACACATCCACGGCGCAGGTTCCCGCTTCAACTTCACCCGGTGTAATGGAGCATGAGATTCATACAGATTGAGGATTAAATTATTAAGAACAGAGACTTTATCGTCAACTGTAGTCGCCTCTTTTACCGTGGCAAAGTTCATATGAGAAGCGTCAAGTCTGAGTTCTTCGGTTTTAATGTTTTTAAAATTCCTGATCTCGAGAGTAGTGGCTTTATGCTTAGGGGGTCTGATTCTGTAGGACGTATAAATGAGATCGTGGCGTGAGAAGCCGGGAGCCGGAAGCTGTCCAAACACACATATGCGATCTACCGCTGAAGTTAAAATTAAATCAATCCATGTTGAGCGACTGTCTTTGTTATGATGAGTGGGGTGTAAAGGCAGGATTGAGAGATTTACTGAACTTATCATAGCTTTCAGCTTATTCCCGCGGATAGTGTCAGAGAGTAAATCTGTATTGAAGTCACCCATGATTATGCAATGTGCGTAATCAGACCCAAATGAATCAAACACCTTCTCTAAGGAGGTAAAATAATCAACGGAAGGAGGACAATACACTACTCCTAACAACACCCTGCTACCCCTAATGTCCAGCTCAAGAAATAGGTACTCAGCGGAAGCAGAATAATGCGATGCAGAGGTTGCCAATATCTTATGTGTGATCGATGCTAGCAAGTAAATGGCAACTCCACCTCCGCGTTTTCCAGTTCTATCGTTCCTTATGAGCACGAACCCCTCCAGAGCATAAAAAGAGGATTGAAGCGACGGCTTCAACCAGCTTTCGGATATCAGTATTGCATGAACGTTGCCACCCGTAAAAACGCTTTCGAGCTCTGTGTAGTGACTAGGTAAACTTTGAGCGTTTATATGACACACATTGAGGCATTTGTTATTATCAGTTAAATGCGATGCTAGCTGATTTTTTAACGATAAGGCGTCATTAAAAGACTCATCACAAGAACCAAACGAAGTATCCGAATCGCTACAAGAAATAAATGTATCGGTATCCGACATCATAAGATAAATATGTATAATAACTTGCAAATAAATATAAATTAATATAATTATATTTATAAAATTTTAAATATTAATTCTAATACACCTTAAATTATAGTAGATAGAAATAAAAACATAAAAATAAAATATATATAACACTTTCAATTAAGCAGTATATATTGCATTGGCAAATAGCACCAACCCTCAAAGTTGACCGAAAACAAATCGACACATTATTTCATTATTAAATGTATACAGAAAGAAAATTTTAACGACTAATCAAAATCAAATACATATTTGACGGCGCAGCTGTCACTGTTATGAATCAGGTTGACTTTGAGCTGTCAAAGTTAGCCTAGCGAAGCGTCATTGTCGAGGGTAGCAGGCGGCCATCTTAGAAAAATGGCAGTTCAGTTGAGGACGACGCCCGCGCACCACGCGTTTGACGAATCGCTTTGAATCCGCGGCATCATACGTCCAAGTGATTTTAACTAAGTGATATAGTGTTGCTGTAATCGTTAAATAGTTATTTAAATAATCATTTCTTGATTTAAACATACGGTTAATTAAATAAATTTGATTGAGAGAAGGACGTCCGATCTATTCTTCCACGCCCCGCATACCCACTTAAACAAGATGAACACTGATGAAGGCCCTACCGACCTCACATCAGAAGTGGGATACGACGCGAATCGTACCGAACAAGAAACTAAATCGGACGCAGAAAAACTTCTTAGTAACATGGAGAGGTTACTTTCTCGTGTTCTCGCAGCTCACCAGACACCAAGTGTGAGTGCTAGCCAGCTGGTGCACTTTTTGCCTTTTAATTCAGACGAACCCGACTGTGACATTGATGGGTGGTGCACTATTACTGAAGCGATTGTTCGAAGTAAGCATTTGGAGGGGATAAACTTGCTTTTGGCCCTTACTACCGCTCTAAAAGGACGAGCCGCGGCTTGCATTACTAGGCTGAATTTAAAAGATATGTCTTGGAGCGTTGTAAAAGAGATATTGTTGGCGAAATATCTCTTTTACAACGAAGCTCAAAACCGAAGCTTATTCAAGATTATTTCGACGATATACTACGATTTCAAATTGGAGCCAAAGAAACAGCTTCAGAATCTGCGCTTCGTTTGTGGAATCTAGTTGAAAGAATACCTAACACTGTGATGCCCGAAGAAGTGGTGACCGGATTTGTTATTTCAGTACTTTGTCAAAAGGAGGGATTGATGAGACGCGAATTGAATGCTCATAATATAACATCTCGCACTCAATTGTTCCGAATTTTAGGAGGCGTGTCTCTTAAGCGGCGTAGGGATAGTGCTGAAAGTAATGAACCTGAAACAAAGCGTTTCCGGGCTACTGAAAGATTCAATGGCAGATGTAACTTCTGTGGAATAACAGGACATCGTTTCGCGGATTGCCGGAAGCGTCGTGATGAGTTTGGACCAGTCAAGCCTCAAAATACCCCGTGTTCTTCTCGTCCATCGGAGAGCATGGCTCCTGTTACGTGCTACGCGTGTGGTCAAAAGGGTCATGTGGCAACTATCTGTACTGATAGGAAGAATGGTGGTAAAGTCGCGGTCAAGGAAGTCCACAGTTGTGAACACCGCCCTTCTCGAGGTATTCTGAAAACATCTTCCGGTGAGTCTGTACATTTTCTATTTGACAGTGGATCATCTTGTTCTCTCGTAAAAAAAAGTTATTGTAACAAACTCTTGGGTACTGTGCGTGAGGGTTTAGTGTATCTTAGCGGCATAGGTGGTAATGACATAGAATGTCAAACGCAGATTCAGGCTGAGGTTAGAATCAGTGAGCATTTGATAAGTTTACTGTTTCACGTGGTTTCAGACAGTAATATAGCGGAGCCTATAATTATTGGTAGAGATATTTTTAATCAAGGGTTAAGTGTTAAAATTGATAACGATAATCTCATCATATACTCTAAACAATATTCTAATATGTGCGAGACTACACCAAGCTTAGATGTCACAAAAATCGACACTGATTTGCAGGGACATTTTAAAGAGATGTTGATTTCTATACTAGAGAAATATGCGAATAATTTTGTTGAGGGTATACCTACCAGACGTGTAAAGAGCGGAGGCTGTGAAATAAAGTTACTGGATCCACATAAGGTCGTACAGCGTTGTCCCCATAAAAGAGCACCGATTGAAAAACAAATAATTAGGGAAAGAGTTCAACAATTATTAGATGCAGGAGTGATCCAAGAGAGCACGTTCCTATTTGCTAGCCCGGTTGTTCTCGTGAAAAAGAAGGATAATTCTGACCGACTGTGTTGATTTTCGGGAGTTAAATTCAAACACAATACCCGAACATTATCCCTTACCACGAATTGAGGATCAGATCGATCAGCTTACCGGAGCCTACTTCTTCTCTTCTTTGGACATGGCTTCTGGGTTTCACCAGATCCCTATTCATCCCGACTCAATAGAGAAAACTGCTTTCGTCACAAACGAGGGTCAATATGAGTATCTAGCAATGCCATTTGGTTTGCGCAATGCTGCTTCAGTTTTTCAGAGATGTATCACTAAAGCTCTTAGTCATTTAAAAGATAAACCATTGATATACATGGTTGACGTTTTATGTCATTCGGTTGACGTTTCTGGGGGACTGAAGAGCCTTGACTGTGTTTTAAGCGCGTTGTCCGATGCAGGGTTTTCATTAAATCTAAAAAAATGTAAATTTATGAAAAAAGAAATCGATTACTTAGGATATTCACTACGATCTGGTGAAATCAGACTCAACTCCCGTAAAATTCAGGCATTAGCCAATGCTCCTGAACCGAAATCAGCCACTAATGTACGACAATTTCTCGGGTTGGCTTCTTACTTTAGGAAATTCATACCCGATTTTACACGTATAGTCGGACCTTTGTATCCTCTTACAAAGCTTAAAGGACGTATCAACTGGACTACCGAGCATGAAAAGATACGCAGCAAAATTATAGGCATTCTCACTTCCGAACCGGTACTAACTATATTTGATCCAGAACTTCCGGTAGAAGTACATACCGATGCTAGCTACGGTGCAGTTCTCCTCCAAAAGAAAAATAATCTACCCCATGTAGTAGAGTATTTTAGCCGTCGAACATCTGACGCAGAATCTCGGTATCACTCTTACGAGTTAGAGACATTAGCTGTCGTCAGAGCGGTAGAGCATTTCCGCCACTATCTCTATGGGCGGCGGTTTGTCGTCGTTACTGATTGCAATTCACTCAAGGCGTCAAAAGCGAAGAAAGATCTAACACCCCGCGTCTACCGATGGTGGGCTTATTTACAGGCTTATGACTTCGATATTGTATACTGCGAAGGAAGTAAAATGGAGCATGCTGACTATCTCTCTCGAAATCCGCTACCAGAATCTGACCATTCCGTATGTATCACCACAACAAAGGCTCGATCTAAAACTGTCAACTATGTAGAACTACATCGCGGTTGGTTATCAGTTGAACAGAAACGTGATGCAGAAATTCAAGATCTGATAACGAAACATCACGATAATAGTTTCCCCGAAACTGTAGCTCAAACATATGATGTTAGAGATGGCATACTGTACAGGAAAATTACTCGTAATAAGGTAGTTTCATGGTTACCTGTAGTTCCGCGGTCTCTTATTTGGACACTCATTAGCCACGTTCACAATAAAACTTCAACATTTAGGCCGGGACAAAACTCTAGACAAGCTGTATGAAATGTATTGGTTCCCGGATATGTCGAAATGTGTACGAAAGTTTATAGATTCGTGCATCATTTGTAAAGCTTTGAAGGGTCCATCGGGTGCTCAACCCGTTCAGCTTCACCCGATCACAAAAGTTTCTGTGCCTTGGCACACAATTCATATAGACTTTACGGGGAAGCTGAGCGGGAAGAGCGACCGAAAGGAATATTGCTCTGTCATTATCGACGCTTTTACCAAATATGTTTTGCTCGAACATACTTTATCAGTCGATGCAAAGAGTGCTATAAATTCTCTACAAAGAGCGGTGTGCCTTTTTGGAGCTCCAAAGAGAATTGTCGCAGATCAGGGCCGCTGCTACATAAGTTCTGATTTCAAGAGCTTTTGTGAAGAGTATAAAATAGAACTCCATTTTATCGCGACTGGTTCAAGCAGGGCAAATGGCCAGGTCGAGCGCGTAATGCGCACCCTTAAAAGCCTCCTTACTATTGTTGAAAACGACCCTAATAAGACATGACGAGATGAGCTGGGCAATGTTCAACTCGCTCTAAATAGTTCTAGGTCCACTGTTACTAAATATTCACCATCAGAACTGATGCTTGGAATTCGCTCTGATTCTTTAGGAATATCTAAGTTGAACATTGATAATAACGGTCATGAGGTTTGCTTAGATTTGGATACGATAAGGGATGATGCATCAGCTAACATTCGGAAAGCTGCTGAATCTGCAACCCTCCGATTTAATCGCGGTCGCGCCACAATAAGACCATTCTCTAAAGGAGACTTCGTATTCATTAAAAATTGTGAACGTAACCAAACGAAACTCGATAGGAAGTTTAGAGGCCCGTATGTTATAGCAAAAGTGCTTGACAATGACCGATATGAACTTAAGAGTTTAGGTGGTTCTAATAGAACTTATAAATTCGCTCATGAGAATTTGCGCGCAGTACCCCAGGGGCATATTGGCTTAACCGAAATAGCGACTAGTCTTTTGAACGAGGAAAAGGCCGAGACGGCGCCGGAAGATGAAGATGTAATTAGCTTAAATCATGACAATGACGATTCTGACACCTTGACCGTATGCTCCAACACTGTTTCCGCCGATTCAGGTACGCTCACAGCCGGTTCAGACACCCTTAGTGCATACTCAGACCCCGACACTTGGGAAAACATTCACCAAGCTGAGGTTCATACAGAGCAAGTCGATTTATAATTATAGGTGGGTATAAAAACCTCGATATATTTTTAGCTGTAAGTACCCAAGACGAATTATGTCGTCCGAGTCAGCGGCCGAGTTGACTTGTTTGGTAGTTTGATATGGTTATCAGACGAAATGTGTCGTCCGAGTCGGCTATCAGGTCGGCTTGTCTCTGTGGTTATCAGACGAAATGTGTCGTCCGAGTCGGCTATCAGACCGGCTTGTCTCTGCGGTTTGCTCTACAAAGACGAAATAGGTCGTCCGAGTCGGCTACAGGTCGGCTTGTCTCTGTAGACTGTTCAACAAGACGAAACGTGTCGTCCGAGTCAGAGCCCTTCAAGTTGGCTGACTCGTTTTGAATGATCAATGAAATTTGTTAAAGACGAATTAATGTCGTCCGGGTCACATCCATCAGAGGATTGACTTGTCTTGTGGTTATGGCTGATTGATGTGTTAATGGGCAGAGAAATGTGTTACCCAACTCGATTGCAGAAAAACACTCACCTGAGCCATGTTATTGATTATTACGCAATATTTAATAGGAAAACTTGGGTGAATAAGTCAGGATGAACGAACGGACCATGCATGAGTTCTTTGTTTCAGAGAATCGCCCGAGGACGGTCGAAAGTCAGTCCGGCCGTGATGTTCCATCTTCTTTATCCTGTATCTACCACATACACACACGACCTTTGAACCAAAACGTAACAATACTTCTGCTTCACGGCAGAAATAAGTGCAGAAGGCGAGTTTAGCGCAGACTCTACCAACTCTAAAAAAACACTTCTCCATGGTACTTGGCATCTTTACAGTAAAATATTTTACTTCCGTCCCCTGAAATACAGAAAGTTAGTTTAGCTGGAGTATAAGCGGATATAAATAAATTCTAAATAAAAAAATCATTATTCAATCATTTACATTGTGACATTATCTAAAACACGTGAAACGCAGCCTAAAAAAATATTTTTTTGGCAAATAGGTACATTTGAATGCCTTATGGGTAGACTCCGTTGATTGACGTAGGTAATTACGAGCCTATCTGAGTCAGAAATACCTAATGTAAACATCTAAGTCGCACACTTTATGTTAAAAGCATCACATAATGAAGACATTAATTCGAAGCTCCTGGCGTGGGTACGTAGGCGAAGTCATGCAGGGGAGCTAGTGAATAAATCATAGATAAGATATCCATGGTGCATGGACAGCGCGGGGTCATCGCTCATTGCTGAGATGATAACATTATCTTTAAGGAATAATAACTAATAAACAATAAATAACGGCAATACTAATGTATTACCGTTAAAAATAGTAATTTTTTTTATGTCATGAAGGTAGCAAATAGGCATGCAGCCCATCTGGTGTTAAATGGTCACTACTGCCATTATGTAATAATTATCTTCTCAATATATCTATAAATTATACATACAATACAGTCGCAGAGAATATGACCCCAGATGCTCGAGGACCCTATCGCTATGCTTTTTTTTATGTCAAGGAGGTAGCAAACGGGCATCCAGGCTACCTGGTCTTAAATGGTCACTTCCGCCTATAGACAC
>DWEU01000045.1:0-10640 GCA_018247155.1 Charidia lucaria
TTAAGCGTCAGGGGTAGCAACGCACCCTACTACAGTCTCGCATGGGCAGGTCCTACGCGAGTTTGTCTGAGAGTGTCTATGGGTAGCAATGATCATTTAACACCAGATGGCTTACATGCCCGTTTGCTACCTTCTTGACATAAAAAAGTTGTCACTGCCGCCCACGCCTCTTTCAACTTCACGCGGGATTTATGCCCCCATGGGAGGCTGTACGACGATGCGTAGCAACGCAGCCGTCGTACAGCCCTAAGGCCTAAGATGGAACACCTCTCTAAGTATGCCGCAAACTGTACCCTTCGAATCGAATCGTAACTTCATGGCAGAAATAAGAGCAACGGTGATAATTTCGTTGGAGATCCTGTAACAGACTCTAACAACAGCTCTATTAGATTTTCTATTTCTATCTCTATCAGCTTGATTGATTTGATCCCACTTCTGTATGTGATATACGATACAAATCTTAAGTGTTTTTCAAGAATTTCTTGCATCTGATGCGAAAATAATAAATCGTTTAAAGCTTGTGCATTGGCGTCGCATTTTATAGTAAGAGAGAAAAAGGAAGACATGTCAACTGACGATGTTTTTTCTTCATAAAAATAGTTTGAATTTTTTTTGCGTTTATATGAAGCTAACTATAAAATTAGAATTTCATCGTCCAGAAACATATTACGTAACGAATTTTTTTTGTATCTAAGTAAATCTTAGTATGAGTACAAGACTCTCCTCTTGATCTGTCATCCACCTACACAGTCGTGGACTTGCAGATTTTTTGGTCTAGAATACAGCATTTCTACTGTCAATATGATTTGTCATAATTCACCTTCGGTTCAGAATACGTGGACCGAGAAAAAAGCCGGCAGAAAAAACTCTCAGCACTCTTTAATATTTTAGTGCTACAAGGATTTTATGCAGTATGGCAGTGGGTGGATAGTATAATAATAATAATAAATTCTTTATTCACAGAACATGTTTAGAACATTACACAGATGTTTAGGTACAATTTTAAATTAAATCTCATGTTCGCCATTAAATGGCATGCGAATTTAGGTACATTGAGTTGCTGTACAGTTTGTTGTCTATTACTACTACTCATGCAATATTTAGTAGGAATTTAATTATATATTTGCAATATTAAAAATTTTTAATTACAATATAGGTACTATAATTCATTTTAAATGTAAATAATGTCAATTTTATATTTCATTTAATTTATTACAATATAATATTTCTTCATGACATAAAAAATAACCTCTTTGCTACGTTCATGACTAAATTAAATTTTAATATATGACATAAATATTAATAAACAAGCATTAGCATTAATGTATTCCATTCTTAATAATGATTGATTAACAAAATCATATGACAAAGAATGTTTATTGAAACGAGAGTTTTAAATAACAAAAATAAAAGATTTTCCTAGAACAATCAAAGAAATTATAAATTCTAGTAACTTCCGCATGTCATTTCATTTACTAATTTTTGTCTATTAATATTAATTTTTTAATGTAGATTTTTTTTTTTAAAAAGTAGCTCACCATTTTATCCGCAGTACAACCATCCTGTATAGCTCATACGTGCTCATAACTCTGCGTGCACTTAAGAGCACGACGTAAATTTGTCTGATCAAAGCACGACATCCATTCCACGCCGGCCTCCTAAGTACATAATTGTGCCCTTGTAACTGAATGAATATTGAATTTACACCCCATCAATGAATATCAAACATTTCTTTTTGTCTCTACTCTTTTAACATCTGCTTCTGCGGTAAAGATATTGAATTGCTTGGTTTGACATTTTAATATGTAGTTTTAATTCAGTCTAAGAGTGCGAGATAGAATTTTACTTGCCAAGTAATATTCTCGCCTACAACCCTCGTAGCGTAAAATAACCAAAGTTCAACAAGAAATAAAGATTGTACATGAATGCCCGTTTAAATGAAAAGGTATTGATACATTGGCATTTACTACAAAGAAGACTGGAAATAAAAATCTAATTTATTGTTACACAAATATTTTATTTGTTGCTTACACAAAATACACAATGGAAGTTACACGCGAAAGTTATATGCTAAACGAAAGAAATCACAGATGTAATACATTGAACGACTGGGAATCGTGCTGCTAACAAAACTAATTAAAATTAATAAAATGTACATTAAATAAGTGGCAGTACAATTAAAAATATTAAATCACAGTTTTAGTAATAAGAAATTTATCACAAAACAAAAATTAAAATAAAATGGAAATAAATATAAAAATAAAGCCATCTCGACCTGACTGAAGCGTCTGCCTAGGTGCATCACAATTTACTTTGCCAATTTCATTTTTCTCAAGTATAAAACATTGCGACGACATTCTCTATTTTCTCGTTATCACAGCGTTTCTACATTTTAATACTTAAGTTAATTTATCTCCCGCAAGATTCCTTGCAACAAGGTGTTCCCCAAGGCACACACCTAGCACTTCTCTTTTTAGTACTTTACAATTTCTCCAGTTACCAATGAACATATCGAAAAGTTAAACAAAATTGCAATAAATATTAACAATCAGTCAACAAAAATGTCATACATACATTTCTCTCTGAGATAATCTGATGAGGAAAAAAGCGCAGAGTATTGAGAATTTAATTTGAACTGGAATGTTATTAACAAATCTTATGTAATTTGAGCCTTTTTCCAAATTGTGCTTCAAGCGGCATTGAAAAAATCGGTACTATTCCAGTTAAAGCAATTCTCAATTATCGAAGGATTCGTTACGATGCATATAGGTTTACAGACTACATCCATAGAAAAATATGTATAGCGACATCAAAAACAGTACAGTCTCACAACTACCTCCGTAATAACATACAACACATTGACGACATATATATAAACGTGTTACGTAGAAATCAAGATTTACAACTTTTCTCAACTACTTTCATAAAACATTTTACTTTCATAGTTATATCAACAAGGTTCGAATTATAACTTGATTGTATTACAATTTTAAAATTAAACTTTTTTAATCTATACATCAAAATTAATAATTTTCAAAAACACTCACGATATAATTCGAGTCAAGTAAATAACACATTTTTTTTATCAAGTACAAGATTTGAGTCCAGTATTAATGTCACAATTAGACGTTCAGAAAGAAATATTAAGTCAATTATTTTTGAACAGTTCAAGAACGTACATTTGAAAATATAGTTAATCTTTTTAAATTAAAAACTATTGTATGTATTAGATATAAATAAAGTACAATTCGCAATTCAAGTATTTCCATTTGGCAATACTATATACATAACTGTATACAGTACGGGCACTGTCATCAAACTTTCCGTTTTACAAATTGCCAGCATAACCATTACAAATGAAAATGTTTTCATAAAAAAAAATATTTTTATTTTGGCATACTTACTTCATTTTAGGATATTATTTGTGTTTCTATAAATTACTTTTGTTACAGAATTAAAAGCCGCCAATCAAATATTGCATTATCCAAGGTAAATTACTGACAGTATCGTGCATCGAGGAAATGTTCAAACATACAAAATATCTGCAACGTACGAGTATGCATGTACTTTATAAACAACATTCGTTTTGCGTCAAGGTATTGCTTTTGTAGTAAATTCGTGATAGCAAGTTATGGTTTATTAAAATGTTTAAGACACACATACAAAACTTTCTACGTTAAATTTTTTTTGTCAAAATGTTAACTGTGTCGTGAAATGGTTTGAAATGTGCCTTGAAAACATTTACAATACATATGGTCCAACGATCAGTTACCGTAACACCAAAATATAATATCATAAAATACATTCATTAGTTAATATCAAAATTCGTACCTACTTCGACTAAAATGATTGTTATTAAAAACGTATATTTACTAGTATTTGATGTACTTCATTGAATGCAATTTTTTTTCTGTTCAAAGACTCGTTTTCGTAACTACCACCGGTATCAAGACAATATCATTAGTTAGATTTAAAAGATCTGAGATATTCCCTTTTACCTTTTTAATTTTTTAGTATCGATCGTCTAACATTTGACAGATGTAATAAATGTGTTTTCGCAAACATGAGTAAGATCCTGCGTAAGATCATTAATAAGTCAATACTGTTAATATTAGTAGGCAGTACATTCATGCCCATAATTTGCTTTGATTCATTTACTTCTTACCAGGTTTCTTCGTTTTTCCCTGTTTTATTACCTGCACTAGCTTTACCTTCTGAGCTTCTGGACTTTCCATGAATTCTTCTAAAATCTGCGATAGACAATAACACAATTAGGTTATTCTTTTTTTATGAATTAGCAAACGAGTATCCCCTCCTCATCCATCTTCACCCAATTAAGATGACATTTGTAATGCTATACATATGCATGACTTAAAAACGTTAATATTACATGCCACAGAACAATACAAACTAAAGTAACTCGATTTAAAGTTAAAGAAAATTAGCATAAGTAGTTTACTGCTTTCAAAAATAGTTTTAAATCTTTTAATATTAAAAATTTTAGATTACTCTCTGAACCTAGTTATGTATATAACCATGATATCCACATTTCGTAAATTACAATGCCATGAAAAAAATACTTTTGTAACTCAATCAGGATCTGTTCTTTATTAAAGGACTATTTCTTTTTGTGTAAACTAAACTTGCTCGTATTCTTATTCTTTAAGTTTCATTAAACTATCCTTTACAATTCAATCAATTAATTAATGCAAACTTCGAATTGTTTTGCTATGCCTCGTCGCTAAGAATTACACTTAGAGACACTAAACTCACCTCCATGTTGAGTTCAGCGGCTATGGCGGCCCTCGCCGGCGCGGTGTCGGCTAACGCCACTAAAGTGGGCAGAAGCGCCGCTGAATGCGCTGGTGAGTGTAACCAGTTCGCTGGCAGCGTGCATAAAGTCTTGATCACACTCCAGTTTTCACAGATCGTCTCCTGCCACGTGGGTAGAAATATAATATAATAAATAAATAAAAATTAAATTTAATGCCCGGTGCAATAGCAAGCGGTATTGGATACAGATAGATAAATATTAACACAATGTATAGTTATAAAATAAATACATCTTAAAATGTGACGTTGTATAATTTACGTGAAGATATTCATTTGAAAGCACGTAAACGTCCATATAATGTCATTTAAAGTCCAGATATGTTCACTGTTATGAGACTGTTACCTTAAAATATATTTTAATCCCAACGTTTTATTAAGTGAAAGTAACAATATATTTTGTCCAAAATTTCAATTAAAACATTGTCCTTTCCCATCTGCTCACGTTGTTCTAATTTATTATTAACTAAAAAAGGCTACATCAATTATGCACTGTAATGGTCAGCCCTCCTAACAAAAGGGAGCAGTAATGGCCTTAGAACACTTCCTTGGTGCACACCGACGACAAAGACACCTGTGTCCGTGGGAATTCCAACAGAGTTTGTTAAGTAAAGTGGCTTATTACCAACTCACATCTGCGAACATGGCAGGACGGTGTTAAATTGGATGTGGGTCTTTTGATAAGTAATTTTTGTTTTCCGACTTCTTTACATACCGTCTAACAGTTTTTGAACCTTCCTACCAATTATAATCTCAAATATAAAACAAATGTACTAACCTCAAAAAAAGTAATAATTAATTTATACTAAAAATAGTATCGTATAAATTAATTGAAATCAAAAATTACAATTTAAATTTTTTACTTTAACTGAATATGAACATGATAACAATGGCCGTAGAAATACACGACAAATCTAAAATTTTATTACAAGCCGTCTGATAATTCCATTCACGAATCAGTGTGACAAAAAATGTAACAATGTACGTACATATATGGCCAAAACTGCCAGCTATTTTGTGTATCGGTTGGAACATAAAATCTGAATAGATCTTAGAAATAACAAATTAATAAGTATCACCTCGCGATTAGAGAACGAAAGAGCCACGAAGCCAATTACCAATTCTTTCCATCCTGCCTTGTTCGAACCTATGCAAATGAGCTCAACAGCATTGCAGTTACAATAATTCCGACACGTGTTTCACGCAGGTGCACTCGACGCCCGCATGGGAAGAAAGGCATCGTTTTTCTAATATTTTAATGTTTTCACAAGGACGTAACAAAAAAACTGTGGTGTTAGTGGTCACCAGCGGAATGTCAACGTTTATACAGTTGATTGAACGTATACGGGTGATCGTTCTTAGAAATGTAATTGTCGTTTTTATTTAAGTAATATCGTGTATTTTAATTAAATAAGGGTAGTAAAACATGCATGACACAGAATAAGCTATAAGTTATATGTCAACATGACTCAAAATTGTTAAAACTAGAAACTATTACTAGCTTAGTGTGATGTAGGTTATATAGCTTAGTGTATGACTATGTTCAATGCTTGTAACGAATTTCGTGGATATAGTTTCTTGTGCAACAATTGCAATTATTGTAAATTCACAAACAGGTCATTGCTTAATTGTTGTCGTAAACTTTTTAAATATCACAACAAACGTGTTTACGAATAATCAAAGGTAAAAAATTTGTGACCCAAAAAATACTACAAAAAATCAATACAAATAAGTAGTACCTGAAGCGTTGGGTTGTTGACCACTACGAATCCCACGAGAACGATGAGGTCCAAGACCATTGTTTCCGCTAGTGTCTGGTCTAAACGTTGGTTGCTTAAACCTGTAGGATAGTGCGACAAATATAAATTATATGCAATACCTACTACTAATTTTAAAGTATTATTATTGGTGGACAGATTAAGCGACAAATCACAAAGCGGCAAATTAATAATCTTATTAATTTACCGCTTTCACTGACATTCCTTTTCTTTTTATTGTTTACTAAAGTTAAAAGGTTATTATATAAGCTACTCATACTTTGTCAAACCTTTTCAAAACGTGTTTAGAAAGTGGTGCAAAAGAGAAGGAAATCTAAGTCATAAACTTGAATTAAAGAAAAGTAATCATTGCACTAAACATATTGGAATCTAATCTAAAACGAAAAAGGCCTAATATAAGGGCTAAGGCCTAATATAGTAATACATACGCAAAGCAATGGCACGAGGAGCCTCCTTCTCATGAGGCGCGTGTTGGGACAGCAACCTTGCAACCGCTGCTCGGAATTCAAGTGGCCAACCGCCCTCACCGAATGCTTCCTGTTGAAATAAGAAATTGTTGTTTGGAAAAAAGAAAAAGTATTTTATATCAAAAACTAGTTAAAATCAAACATTATTGATAAAACCAGTTTTTCTTGAAATCAATCAAGAACCAGTTAAAATCAAACATTGTTGATTAAACAACTTTTTCTTGAAATCATTAAAGGCATAGTCCTGCAGTGTTTGCAATTAAGAAAATGCGTTGCTTAATAGATTTGTTGAGAATTACTTAGTTCATTTGAAATATTTTATTTGAATTTTCATGTATTTTGGAGTTTTCAATTCCAATTATGAAAAATATGTAAAGAAGAAGTTCAACTGAGACTCGAGATGTGAAATGCATTTTATTTCAATAAAGTAGCAAAGGAGCCGTGCAAGATATGTGGTGTTAAATGGTCACTTCCGCCCATAGAAACCCTCTACCAACCTCACAAACGACCGATGTTAATGCGCGGCTGTATGAGTTCGTTACTGCCTAAACCCTAAGATGGTCTGTTATCCTACGTCTACCGCATACGGCACCCTCCGCCGGGAAGCAGCAGTAATATTAAGTTATGATTACTTAATATTATTGCTGCTTGCCGGCAGAGATAGGTACAGCTAAGTGTTTACGCATCCGAGCCTAAGACTACCAACTCCTATACTATAATTATTAAAACTTTACATTATTCACAGTAACAAATAATGAACCCATTTTTATACGTGGCTAAATTTAAATTAATTAAATTATAAGCTTAATTAATTAATTTAATTTGCCACCTTGGTGATTTTGACTGGTGGGATACTTGGTGGTTTTATTAATTTAACATAGAAATAATAAACTAAATAAATTAAACAATAAAATAAAAAGTTATGAATTGCCCATTAATCTTCCTCTCAAATAGATTCTAAATAAATAAAAATCACAATCTGTTCGCAACCAGAACTAATTGCTCTCAGATTTTCCCTAAGCAATTGCCTCTATTGCTCAGGGAAAAAGCGTCGTGGAAGACTAGTTAAGTATTCTATACGCTGACGGCCCCTGGTCACGCTCAGGTTTACGGAGATTAAATCAAAAGTCGCGTTCTACGTAACACGATTCTGCTTCAACAACTATAGAGTAAAATGCTGCAAGGCTTTAGATGCAAAGGCACTTTATAAACTTTAAACTTAACTATAAAACTATTGTAAAAGACAATTTCTAAGTATGGTATGATTTGTGTTAAAATACATGTAGATTAAGATTAATTGAAACAAATTGCGTAAGTATATTGTATTTAATAAAGTAAAACTTCATATACATAAAATAAATTTATATAATAGAATTATGCATAATTAAAATGTCATCATAAATTATATATTATAGACTATCTATCGTAATTGAAGAAATGGCACTTCTTGATGATCAGAAAGACACAGAACACGACAAATCAAAAGACAATCACCGCGTCGCGTGACCACTGTCAATGCAGTGAGCAAGTGGAATTATTAACGAGAGATTTGCTCCCTCAACTTCATCCGTCTTAACGCTCTGGAGACCGCTACCTAAACGTTACACACTATGCAACAGTACATCAGTACATCTGACATTCCAGTCGTATTTCACCCGAACGCGTGCTGAAAATATGTAAATTAAAAATAACCCACAGATAAGGTAGTTTTTTCCTTAATCAATCATACAGTCAAAGTGAAAAATTAGTGAACTTTATACGCTTTTGAGAGCTTAACATATGTTACAGAACTTGTAGTTGTAGAACGGACCAATTGAATTATTACCATATTGATATATCAGAGATCACGTAAACTACAAGTTAAGTTTCTTGATGCTTTTAATTGCTTTGATGAAATGCATTAATTTGCACTAGGCGTTAAAGTTTCAATAATGTAATCTAAAATAATGTGCGTTACACCACTAAAAACCAATAACAATCAATCATGGACCAATTACACTCCCTTGCGAATGCCCTACGATTTTACAACCGCATCTGCGGACCGCGGCTAATAAACTCATAATCGTGTTTATTATCTATTACCAGAGCTGCACCGTGGACAAACAAACAGACGCGGGTCCAGAAGGGCCGCAATTATTCATGCCTTACCGGGGGTATACAGACATCAAAGTTACTTACTCAACGGGGAATCGAACCCGCTGGGATATGGCGCAGCATTATGGGCTTCGTGTGCTGATTTTTATTATTATTTCGTTTAGAGATCTTTATTTGCTTACGAAAGATGGGAGGGTAATTAAACGATACGGAATCAGACGGCCTGTTAAGATTAAAGTAAAAAAGAATAATGTTGTGTGTATTATAGAACTTGAAATAAATTTTCTACATTATTTAGAGATTTTTAAGAGTCTGTCCCAGGCTCGCCCGCATACTTACCACCGCTGCACCTATTTCTGCCGTGAAGCAACAGCAATGTTGCGTTTCAGTCCAAACGGTGGAGTATGCGGTTCACGGGAAAGATGCATTCCATGCTAAGCTTTAAGGCTAGCAACTCACCCTTCTACAGTCCCGCGTGGGCAGGTCCTACGCGAGTTTGTGGGAGGTTGTCGATGGGCGGCAGCGATTATTTAACACCAGATGGCCTGCATGCCCGTTTACTACCTTCTTGAAATAAAAAGAGACACAGGGGCAGAAAATTTGGAACAGACTTTTTCAAATTTCTATATAATTAAATATGAATCGACTTCGCCAAATTCGATAGGTAATGTTTTTTTTTATTTACTACCATCGTCAGGACAAGGCTTGTATAAAATAATAACAATAAATAAGTTATTAATAATGTTTAATTAATATTTTATATTGCGAACAGAACTGCATCTGTCGGGTTAGCTAGTGTTCTATTAAATTTTAATAATTACATAGAGATTAAACTCGTTTATAATCGTATTGCCAGCAGGTTGCACCTATTTTTACAATGATGTCAGCTTCGCTGCAAAAATACGTGTAACATCACTAGCTCTATTAAACAAGCCATAACAGAACAAACTAGATTCCGAGCTTTTAGCGCGCGCGGAGCGTAACATAACCGTAGATTAATGGCGGGATATTTCGAGGCACCATTGCAGTGCAGTGAACAGATCGGTCATGTTAACCATGGCTTTGTTGGTTCGATGCTCAGGTTAAATCATTTGACTTCAAATGGTTATAGAGAATATTTCGCATTGCGATATCCCAATTTTCTAATGATAACGATCGGGATCACGGCTTAACGTGCCCTCCGAAGCACGGAAGCGCTCTAGAAATATTGCCACTTGCGGTCACCTATCCAACTACCGACCGAAGCCGGCGTTGCTTAATTTGCTTGATCTGTTCCGGTTGTAACACGCCACGCAACCACTAGCGTTTATATAATACTAGCGACCCACCCCAGCTTCGCACGGGTGCAATATTGATGCTGAAACTCTACAGAAAAACAGTGAACGTATTATACATATAAACCTTCCTCTTCAATCACTCTATCTATTAAAAAAAACCTCATCAAAATCCGTTGCGTAGTTTTAAAGATTTA
>DWEU01000046.1:0-10626 GCA_018247155.1 Charidia lucaria
AAATAAAGTCGCTTTCTCTGTCCCTTTGTACGCTTAAATCTTTAAAACTACGCAACGGATTTCGATGAGGTTTTTTTTTAATAGATAGAGTGATTGAAGAGGAAGGTTTATATGTATAATACGTTCACAGTTTTTCTGTCGAGTTTCAGTATCAATATTGCACCTGTGCGAAGCTGGGGTGGGTCGCTAGTATAGTACAATACTCTTTACTATTCTGTATATCAACGTTTAATATAACTTAACTTATATATAAGTATAAATAGCTATTAATGTGTAATTTGATTTCAAATACGTTTTTATCTGTCAATACCATAATGGTTAATTCTGTCTTAGACGATTTCTCAGATTATTTATTCATAGCGCTTACTTATTATTTTAGCAGTTTTCACGCGGTTTGGGTCCCTGTTTAGATGTAGGTAATCGTTGCATTAGCGGTGACGGCATAGTGGAGAGCGGCTGGTCTCCGGATAGAGCGACTGCGTCTGCAGTCATTGAGCTTTGGACAATTTTTATAGAAACAGTATCAAAGGCCTTAGTTAAATCTAAAAAGATACCTGCAGTTTTTCGTTTTAAGTTAAAATTAGTAGCTATAGCAGAAATGAGGATAAAAACAGGGTCTTCAGTTGAACAGCCACTCCTACATGTGAAAGGATATTATACTTATTTATGTAAGTCAATCGACAATTTAAATAGTCAGAATAGGCACTAGAGTATGACGTGTAGCTTTAATCAAAGTTGCTGAAATTTCACCCCGAAGCACATGTTTTAAGATCTAATATTATTCGTTCTACTTATTGGTTGTCTGTTTTAAATTGTTAGAATAAATGCGCAGGGTGTTATAATGAGACGAAACTGTAAATTTAGAAGCAATCGAACTAAAGTGATCATTTACTTTATTGATTAGATGTAAGGGACAAGCGTCATGTCTTAACAAATCAGTAGAAGCAGTAGACTTATTATTGAAAAAGATTGCATTTTTTTATGGGTTTCCACGTTTCATTTGGACTAACTTTAGCCTTTTTTTCTATGCGATCATGGACTTGTCTTACTTTTTTTAATAAGTTTGAACAGAAATTTCGGTATCGTGGAAAAGTTAGTGTAGCTCTAATATTCTCTGGATCTATTTTATATATTTTTTGTAATTGATCTCGATTTCGAATACAACGCAATAAACCGCGTGTCATCCACGGTTTAATTATTCTTTTCTTACCGGGAATATGCACCGCATGCGAATTTAGGTCTATAATAGACATAATAGTACTGACTAAGGCATTTGCTGCAGAATCGGCATTTGACATGGACAATATAAACGTAAAATCAAACTTATTTAGTTCTTATTAGAAACTTATTCCTTCGCACAAGAGACATCATCAATTACGATTTTACTAGAAATAGCCTTTTTACTTATGTTTTTCCGGTTGAACAACGTATAACGGGTGCGTGACCCAGGGTTGACTTGTAGAGAATGCCCTTAGGCACTAAGTCCGCCTATTGTTGCTCGTTTATGGGCTACAATAAAATTTAAAATAATAGTAATAATAATAATAATACGAATACACCCAATTTCATCCCTGATGGATGATATTGTGCTTTGTTTCTTTATCAAATATGAATTGATGTTTTATCAAAACGGAAATCGCTAGGAAGGCATTGAGGCTTATTGAAATAAAACACAGCAATTATTACGATTATTTTTAATACACGCGACTTATAGATAACAATTATTCGTTATTGCTTTATTATTTATTTATTGTACTTATTTCTATATTTTAAGATGTTGTCTTCCAGTGATATGGACTGGTCATAGCAACTAGCTCGAGAGGCTTGTACAAAATATATATTTGCAACACAATCAATGTTCATATGATAACATATAATTTAAGTCGTTTTAAAGTAATGATAGGTATTCTTAAAATGCATAGATTACATATCATACTCAGTTGGGCATGTACGGATTTCGCTATTTGTGAAATGCCCAAATCCAGAACCGGGAAAGGCTCTTTAATATTACTTTTACTATATTATATGTAGGCAATAAAATATCCCTATAAAATAAAAGTAATAATAGTAAAAATAGAATAATAACGACTGATTTTATATAAAATTTTAAAACGTAGGTAATTGCAGTTTATCTGTTTACCTGCTATTCAACTGACTACTAAACTTTTAAATTAAACAAAAACTCATTAATAATTTAAATAAATATATAGACAACTACGCAAATAAATGTGTTTGTTTACATAAAGTTTTAAGCCTATTCGAGATACAGTTGTAACATTACTAAATTTGTCGGGTAATTTTCATTAAACGCATTTTCGCACGAAAAACTAACAGAACTCCGAATTTCAACATACATTTATCAAAAATGAACACAGTAATTATTAAAAAATAATATGCAGTCGTAAAACTTTTCATAAATTTGCATAAATTTTTATGTCTCACTCTGTTAGCAATATGTTTAGATTCGAAATAATGACATGATTTTCTAGTTTCGGTAACACATTAACACAACGATCATAAAATTTTCTTACGATACGCCTTAAGAAAATTACATTTATTACACAAGTCAACAAGGAGAATATAGAATTATTAATAATTATCTTTATTAGCATTAAAATATCTATTACTCCAATAACAATATCACATATAATAACTAGACAATATTTTTTAATATTATAGCAACAATCAACAACCACCTATACATTCGATGACAGTAATAGTGTTTATATTGATAGAAAATATTTTACTTAATTTTTACTCTAATTCGTATATATTAATTTTTATGTGCGCAATGACTTCACATTCACGATCACTTGAAAAAAATAAAACTGATTTCGCAACTAGTGGCTGTGTACTTAGAGCTACTACAATTACTCTCTTGTATGCACTTCGCCTCAGGAAGAGCTTTAATTATCCACTTACACAGAGATACATGTATATTGGAATATAATTTAGCAGCAAAGTCACGAGATATTTTAAGTCTTCTAAAACACACATAGTATAGAATAAGAATCGTAATTACGTATATATTCAACTACGAATAGAAATAGAATGTAGCATAACTTTACATTTCCTGCTCTCTTTTATTGTTATCATCAAACCTTAGGAGGTACTTCTGATTTGATTACAAACAAACAAATAGAAAGAACTATATTCAAGGAACTAAATTAATCCTTTTAAGTTAAGCAAAAGTAGTACAGAACTTTTACAATAAAGACCTTCAATACTCACATGAGGGCATAATTATTATTTACTGCATTCCTTCTTGTACCCACATTACTAACTAGGTACAGGAAGACAGCCCTTATTTTAGCTTCTTAATTCATGTTACAGATTTAAAGTGGTTATGGTTGAAGTGGTTAGTGGTGGTGACTGAAAATATTTAAAACATCAAATACCTACATACCCGCAATAGGTGAAACAGCGACGTATTTTTGTAACGTCTTTTTTTTTAAATTGGTTCTTTTTTGTACGAATAGAGCAATTTATACATTTTCACAAACGTACCAGTAATTTAAAAGCTATTTTGATAAATCAGTGTAATACCTCCACGAGCCTATCATTTATATTACCTTAATAATGATCTTTCAAAAGCCTGTATGCGTAGCGTTCTAAGGAAGTTTCTTAAAAGTAGTCAACAGTTTAAAATACTACTATGAAACATCTTCACAATCAACAAAATTATATCGTCTTACAAATCCAACCTCTAAAAAGGTAAAACTATCAACAGAAAATTGGACTATAAATTTGTAAAGATATCAAAAATGTAACTGACAGGACAAAGATTTCCCAATGTCTCACATAGAAGTACAAACGATTACATACTACAGACAATTATACTTAACGATAAGCTTTTAATGATATCGGCGTTACGTAGCAATGATATTCGTTTCATCAAACGATGATACTAACTCGCGTTATTTGAGATTAGACGGCGAGTTCACCACTAACTCGCATTATTCGAGATCAGACGGCGTGTTCACCACTAACTCGCATTATTCGAGATCAGATGGCGTGTTCACCACTAACTCGCATTATTCGAGATCAGACGGCGTGTTTACAGGCCGCCCGCCATACAAAGAGAATACGTTACAGGCAGTTATTACGAGATACAATGTTAAGATTTTTCAACAAATTTAATACAACGTTCAAAGTTTCAAAATAAAAAGTACTCAAAACTGAAGTAAAAAGCTGCAAAAATTAATTAAAAACGTTATGTTTTGTTTATATTTTTGTCATCGACACATTGCAACATTCACATCATCTCTATTTTCTTTCTTATTGTAATCGCACTGTAAGTTCAGTTCAATAGGGTATATTTTCATGTTTGACCTTATTTTATATATCATTAGCACTGTTCCACTCTTTTTCACTGTTCCTCTCTCATATGCTTAGACTTATATGTTCCTATCGAAATAACCATAATTATAATTTAATAACTAACTATATGTTGGATGTTCTTAAATAATTACTCGTTCCAAATATTATGACTTAGTAAATAAAAATACAACATTTCTAAGCACAGATGGGTGTCAGAAAAAACGGCAACGATGACCAACTCCAGGATTGAAACGAACCTACTCCTTAGGATTACGACACTACTGAACTTACCGTTCCCTACCAACATGAGTGTATTGTCTCAGTCCCTGTACACAATGAGCGATGCTGCAGACGGATTCAGGTTCTATTGAACCACATGATAATGCGAATAACATATGATCAATTAGAGGTCGGAGGTTAAGTTTCATTGAAGCAGTAACGTTGTAAGAAATACTGCAAGAGTATGCAAATATCACGTTTATCTATCAGCGTTGATAAACTAAAAATAAAGTACTTCATTTTAATTTAGGCACATGAAGATTATAAAAATTTGGTAGCTTCATAGGATAATATGGTGTTTGTTTGCATCATTTTCACACTACTCATGAAGTATTTTTTAACGACGATTTTTATTTTTCGCACGACAAATTGAGGTTAGTGCAAATCTTGCAGTCGGCGTTCGGTTAGGTTACGTTAGGTTATGATATGTACAGTCAAACATTTTGTATTCAATATCAAATATGAGTTTAATAATTTTTTTCGTATAAGTGTTTCCGCGCAATGACACAATAAGTTCAATAATCCTTATAAGAGTTTAAGTGATAATTGGCAGTAATTATATCATTCCTACGGCAAAGAGAAGATATACAAATTAACAAATCTCATACCGTGTAGGATGCTCTTCAATACCTTATTACAATAAAATACTTCCTAAAATAAGCGTAACTAAGTATACATTAAAATTAATACCTTAATAATAGTAGTAAAGTAATTGAAGTCCAATAAATGTCTTTTCAAAATTTCTCACGTCAACTTCGTTCTTACTTCTGCCTAGCTATAGCTTTTGTTCATAAAATTTTCTTTCAAATTATAACGAATAAATACTAAATATTATAATATATAAATGTTATAGTAATATTTTCAAAATAAATTTAAATAAATTCAATCAATATTATAATAATATACTTCTCTTGTCCTGCAGCGAAGATGTCTTTCAAAGTTTGAATTATGAATAAAAAATGCGCGTTTTTACCAATCCTTCGAATAGTTTTCTGGACACATACGAGAGTCAGTAGAGTAACTTAAAATTGCAATTTAACTTGTAAGTATTTTTATGTGCCCTCGTAGTATCTGTGCGCGTACCAGCACAATGTAAGAAAATGAAATGATACTAAATGTTTTATTCCCTTTACTGGATGAAGACTTAGAGAATGAGGCAAACATATATATATATATATATATATATATATATATATGCGAAAAAATACTATGAACGAAAAAATGGTAACTATTAAGAATAAATATTACAATAATAAATTTGAGCAAAGCAAATACACACATACGCTAATCTTAAGAACTAGTAATATAATATGTATTACAGATACAAGACGACAAATTGACAGCATTTCAGTAATACTAGTCGTATAGACATACATTTTACAAATACATCATACTAAATACAGAAAAATACAGTAGAATGGCGTAAATGACAATTTCACAAGACTATTTCACATTTATATTAAGCACATACATTTAGAGGCAGAATATATTTTAAGTGAAAACACCCAGATTTTAATATTAACTTGTTATAAAACGACGATAACATCTAGAATGATATAAATATTTGAGATAGAAGTGAAACTGTTACAGGAGTCTACGTTTATAACAAAATCGTAGATGTACATATGTATATAAAAGTCATCCCATTTATCCAATCTGTGAGTCTTTTATACTAAACAACTTTAAAAGTATTATAATTATATTACGGGCCATGAATGTCTACAAAACAAGAAAAGATAATAGATTTATGCTTCTGAGATATGTATTAAACGCATGAATATCAGTTGGTTAGGTGTTTGCACGAGAAGAATATTACTAGTACACTTGTCAATCTTAAGTCAAAGAAATTTATTAGAATCAATAAAATGTAATATTTTTACAACCAAAAGTTTAACTCATTATTTGGGTACAAAACCAAGCTTTAAGTCCTTAATACATTGACCGTAACATAAAAGGAGGTTTTTCATGTAAACTTTTTCTACGTCACAGTTTCAACTATTATAAAAGCAGGACAACATACAACATTTAATGATTGGTTTAAATTTAATCTTAGAGGGTTATCAACTTTATAAAAACAACTTAGTTATTAGAAATAACATTAGTAAAGAGTGTATCAGTTGTAGCGTTGTAGCACACGTGCTCCTTAAGACCAATAAGGTACGTGGTTAGTTGGTTTCTGTTATTAATTTATATGTTGTTGCTCGCTAGTTCACAAACATTCACCGCGATGAGGACTCAAACCTCGTTAATATTGATTTGCTTATTATTGGTCCTATCATTAATGATTTAAATAACAATTTTTAAACGCCTAAACTAACTTCTAATCTATAGAATACCGCTTTTATTAATCGTATGTTGCGTATTATCACATGTCGGCGATCTTTTTTGTTCTTTTATATTTTAATACAACAAATTTCTTGGTTATGGGACAATCATGAATATAATTAATTTGAAACTAGCTTCTAAATAAATATTGGATGAAACAATCAAGAATACCACAAAGCAACAATCACTTATATTTGAACGCATTTTGCATGAACTTACTTAAATTTATTTACTGATGCCATAACTAATTTCATATAATGTGCCATGACTCTAATCTGATCGTAAAATGTTAAATGACTTGAAAATCTCTTCTAATTTTTTATATTTAACAGATAACAAACGTTTGTAGATACGTATGACTATTTTAACTATGATAATGTAGATAATAAGAATCTATACAAACTACATAACAGACGACAGTGTAGAATAACATCTTTCATAACGATATCATAGCTGAGGATTCTGAAAGATGTATGAATATAGGCATTTGAATCGCATTAGACTTATAATATAATATTGAAAATATATCGAATATACTATAACAATTCATTAGACATATTATTATTGCGCGTCACAAGGTAAGTGTACTTCAACTACGTGCTAAATCCAAGACAACACTTCAACTGTAACAGAATCGGGAATTTTGAAATCTTGCCTCAAAACAATCGTCAGTACAGCAGACGCAAAATCCAAGAACAAGTTTTCGAAATTCACAATACTAATTTACATCTTGGACCCAGGATTAAAAATTGTCAATTGCAACAATTACAACTAAAACATTTAAAAAATATGTACTCTTTTCTCTACGCCTTAGAGCAACAAATTAACCTTATTAGTCTATGGATGAAAACTAAATAATTCCTTTTAAAGGATAACAAGCGACGTTAATAAATCGTATTTGTCTTTTATTTCGAGGTAATGTTTTCTAATGACTAGCAGCTTATGCATTTTGTGCTAATACTTCGTTGTGCTCACAAAGCACGTTGTTATTAACTCTAACAATAATGAATGCTTCAAACTGTTTTAAAAGTATAACATCTATTACAAAATATATTTTTGTACTTGTAATTATATAAAAGTTTGGTTTTCCACGCACGTATTTAAATATTAAGAATTTCTTCACCTATTATTCGTTTTCGGTGACTTATGTATCAGTAATATCATTCGTATCAGAATGTGTTGACAGAGTTTTTTTATCACTAAATACCATAACAATTTAAACTTAATCTTAGTGCAGACCACATTCATCTGAACCTCATTCAATTTCAGTAATTTTATAGTTTGCTTCGCTTGGTTTGGAAAAAAAACACTATTAACTTATTACTCCGAATTTCCATATTAAATCTTATTTGCTGATACTTTTGTTAGTTTAACTAATTACGTAATAAACAAGTCAAATCTTTCATATCAAAATCACTTTGTAAATGAATGAGAAAAAATGAAGGCTCGTATTAACAAACAATTTGAATCATTCATGATAATACTTATTGTATTGATAGCACTAATACGCAATATCTTTAAAAAAGGCTGATTTACATTATGTTACTTTCGATACCTGTACACCACGAGCAAGTTTTAGAATTATCGTAAGATAATGATTTTACAAAGATGTAGAATAAAGTTAATGTAAATCAGCCTTAATAAACCTTCGAAGGTAATTATTACTTACATTAATCTTTATAAATAAGAGATAGGTACAACCAGATATAGACAAAATCGTCAAAAACACACCCAAATAGACAAGAGTCTAATATCTTGAACACTTCATGCATCACCTGAAAACGTCCCTTGCCATATTCAAAGTCGGTTGACTTGGTCTCACCCTAGAAAATACGGAAGCTTGTACCAGAGAAAAAGTTACTATTTGGTAAGGAAAGCATTAAATGCCTTATTCTAGCAAAATGTTTTCACATAGCTAATAAATTGAAATCAAGTACCAGTGCTCTTTGCGGTAATACAGCGACTTACATTTATATAAGATAATAATAATATACTCGTAGATTACACTTTAACGTAACTATGAAAATTACCAAATTTTTTAAATTTGTTTTAGCGAAAAAGTAGCCAACGAATTCTCACTTTCATTTGTTATTATATTACTATACATACATAGATATCTATAGTTGATATTTTTTTAAATCTGTAATAAAACTCTGGCGAATAAATGTCGTACCCAGTATTTTACCTAACATTGGGTATCTTTCTCATTTTAAATGCTTTCCTTACTAAAGTAAAACTGCCTTGTAGTTAATAGTTGATTGAGCATGGATCGATGGAAGACTCGAGCAAAGGAATGATTTTAATGAAACCTTTACAACTAGGTGATATATTAATAGCATTTTATATGATACTACTATGTAAGATAAATTTATACGATTATTATTTCACAGACATCGATAGTAATATAGGATTAAATAAAATAGGCCTGGCGACCCAAACGCCGCGAGGCAAATTTTAAAAGTATAGTTTTTTTGTACATTTAATCAAAAACTCATGTGCACAACACATAGATATATGCAATATGGATGTCAATGAGATCTTTGTTGAATGAATGTAAACAAAGGCCGCAATACATTTTTTTTATTTCGTGCGTTCGTTATTGCCACTTCTGTTTTAATAAATTATTTAAAATTTTAACAACTCTTCACCTAAATTTGACAGTAATACTTTTTACTAATATACGAGTATGCACCACGTTACAAACTAAAGTTGCTTCATTGTTGAGTTAAAAATTATAATATCACTTGACAAATAATAAATATTGAATTTATAAAGTACCAAGGCTTAATAAAGCTTTACATATTATATGTAGCAGATATGGTAACACTAAAGTCCTCTGTAGTTCAAAGCAAGCTTGTACGTTTTAGATGTTAAAGCAATATAATTCCAAATGCATACTGAAATTCTTCAGACTGATACAATGAAGGAGAATAAAAAGTTAATGAATAAACTTTTCCTTCTTGAGTTGAAACGTCTTCGGATCTTCAGTAGATGAAGGCTGGATGGAGAGGGGGTGGGGGGTGTACGCGAGGCTGCTTGTCCAGGGGCGCGCAGCAGCTCGGCTCGCAGCAAGCCGCGCTGTACGGCGCCGGCACCAGCGTGTACTGGGCTGGCGGGCCGTAAATTGCTGGAGTTGCTGAAAAGTGATGATATTTTTTAGTGGTCGAGTCTGAGTTGAGAATGGTTGAGTGATCCATGGATCGCCTGATTTAATACCACCTTTTAATCGAAGAATACCACCGCTGCACCTATTTCTTTCGTGAAGCAGCAGCAATCCTGTGTTTCGTGTCGATGGGTGCAGTATGCGATCAACTGGACAATGAGACATTCCATTTAAGCCACAGGGGTAGCAAAGCACGCTCCTACAGTCGCGTGGATAGGTCCAACGCTAGTTTGTGGGAGGGTTTTTAAAGTGGTAGAGCCTGTGATCTGTCCATGACTCGCCCGCTTAAATACCACCGCTGCACCTATTTCTTTCGTGAAGCAGCACCAATGCTGTGTTTCGTGTCGATGCGATCAGTATGTGATCAACTGGACAATGAGGCATTCCATCTTAAGCCACAGGACTAGCAACGCATCCTTCTACAGTCGCGTCTACAGGTCCAACGCGAGATTGTAAGAGGGTTAGGTGGCAGAGGCCATTTAACACCAGATGGCCTGCATGCGCGTTTGCTTCTTTCATGGCATAAAAGAAATATATTT
>DWEU01000047.1:0-10577 GCA_018247155.1 Charidia lucaria
TGCACCCTTCGGACCGAAACACAACATTGCTGTTGCTTCACGGCAGAAATAGGTGCAGCGGTGGTAACTGTGCGGGCAAGCCTGGGACAGACTCTACCACCTTAATCGAGGTCATTACATCGTAGGCGTCAGTGGTAGCAACAAATCGATGTATTGCATGAAACATCGGTCATACGAGAGGTCGGAAGAGAGTGTCTATGGGCGGCAGTGACCACCGGATGACCTGCATGCTGATTTACATTGAAAGATAAAGAAAATAAGCCAACGAGTAGGGATGACTTCCACCTTTAAGCCACTGAACCCCCTGATCCCCGCCACTGAACCCCCTGATCCCTCCCACTGAACCCCCTGATCCCCCCACTGAGCCCTCTGATCCCTCCCACTGAATCCCGATCCCTGCTGGAATCGAGGATACGCTTTTACGCAGGAATTTACATCCATTGTAATGAAATGAAATGTAGTTTGTATGAGTGTTATTTCAATGTCAATAATTCTTTTTTTAAAAAAAGGTTACGTCTCATTTAACTTTATTTGGTGTCAGCTACCCCATTATTATCAAATATGGAACTAACATTCAAATATAATTCTCTTCATAAGAATAACAGATATTAATCTAAAATGTTTGTCGTTTAAAAGCAATGTGTCCGCCGCAGGGGTGATGTTGAATTGACCATTTAAGGTCATTTGTTCCTAATGTATACGCCCCAAATATTTATATACCAAATACATTTGCCCCAAAGTGTTACCATTACAAACTCAAATGGCCAAAACCCTTTAATAACTTTTAGGACGTTTTCTTTTTGTTTGTAACTACCCGGTGATTGTGGCATGGTGTTCTACAGTTTGAAGGCTTTGGTTTTAACACCGCACACGATTCCCTGTGTCGTGGCTACCATGGACACATACAAAGATAACAACACAAACACCCAGAGCAGTAACAGAAATCAAAATTCATCATTAAATTTCTGCTAGGACCCTCTAACGGCGGACCGTAGTGATGACCATTGCGCTTTAGAGTCATCGTTTGCATACCACGGGACTGAAGACGGTTTGATACATCCCGAGTCCACCCTTAGATATGTACCTAACCTATTACATAATAATAATAATAACTTTTTATTCTGGTGCAACAACACATGACAAAGATGTATACACATGACAACACATGACAAAGATAACACAAATAGTACAAAAGAAAGAGAACAAAAATTTTAAAAAATATAACTAGACACGAAATGGGATAAACAGAAAAAGAAGATATGTCATGGTTGCTGCACGAAAAGGATTGCACTCAGCCTATGTCGTCGCGAAGAAGACACGACGACTGCTGGTTTTCAGTGCGACCCTAGCGTGGCGCACACAATCTCACAAAAAGAGAATACATAATCGACAATGGTTTGACAAATCAATTGTCCGTAATCAACATTCATATTATGTTGGCATTGCAAAACCTTTGACGATAGTAATTTATAATATTTATAATTATGTGATTGAAATAAAAAATATTTGTGTGTTCCGAAACTAAAATTTTTTAGGCGCAAGTGGATCTTCTTATCATAAGGTCTCGATCACATGACTAAAAGTATAGTGTAAAAAGTAAAGTAGGTATTACCTGAGTAGACCGTTACGCAATAGACCTCGTATTTGCATGCCATTCGGACTTGCAAAACAACTGTAAACGGTTCTTAAATAAGATTGCACCGTGAAATACGGTATCCGACGAAAATTAAAGCAGAATTAATTAGATTAAACTTTATTTAGACCGTGAATGAAACAAATCTACATCCTTTAGTAGCTCGCTTTCACTACATGTTCTTCGTAGACTAAATTTACGTAACAGAAATGAAGACGCCACGTAATTTATATAAATTATAAATTATTACTCTTATCTATATTACAAAAATTATTTATCTGTACCTATAAATTATTGATAGATGACTATCAATATTTTAAACAGGATAATAAATCTTGAAATTTTTTTGTTAACAAATATATGCCTTTTAACTACTTATATTGTTTTAGACATTTAGGCAAAAACAAAAGTAACCAAAATATACCAAATACCAAATCAACTTTTGCGTTTTTATCTACATTCGTCAAACCAGAATAACTCACCTCAAAGCAGGACAAAGAGGCATTCTATCTCAAGCCTCAGGGGTAGCAGCGTACCCTCCTAGTCTCGCATATACAGGCAGCAGTGACTAATAAATATTTCGATAATTAAGCAACGAAAGGTATAAAAAACAAGGTATAAAATAACAGTTTCATTACCTATACGCCATCGCCGCATCATTGTTTCCTAATTGGTAGAGCTCGCGAACTTGGTGCCTTGTGTGGTTCAATATCGCCAACAGGGTGAAAGCGTGCGGCTGGAAATAGACGTTGCATATTTTAGGATCGATGCACGAACTAGTTAAAATTACACGGAGACTGAAACTAGCGGACTGTGAAGTTATTGTGCTGGGCCACGATTAAATTCCTTTAGCTGTAGATCAATCCATGTTTTTTTGGTTAGGTGTATAGTTGGTTTTTTACAAGTTTTTGCTGCCTATGTAATTAACATAGAATAGAATATTAAAGTGTTAGTTTAATGTTGCGTTTCTGTTTGAAGGGTGCGGTATGCGGCATACGGGAGTAAGAGGTACACTATCTTAAGCCCCAGGAGTACTTACACAACATAGCACAGTCTCGCACGAATATCGGTCCTGTGTAAAGTTGGAGCAGATTGTTTATGGGCAACAGCAACAAAAACCAGATGGCCTGAATGTGCGTTTGCTACTTCTTTAAAATAAATAATAGTAAGTTCTAACTTTATTAACTAGAGGAGTGCTAACCAACAGCTAGTATGCATGTTTTTTTGGTCAAATAAAAAAAATATATTCTTATCTTTTATTCTTTCAAAAAGTTAAACAAAGGTTTATTTACATATTTATTTACATAAGTTATTTAAAAGGTTCTTGCAGCCTGTCTTAGAATATTTGTCAAGCAGATTCTATTGGCTCATTCTAAAACAAAGTAAAAAACTACCTACTGTAGTTTATAATTTTCAATCTTTTCTTTTTCCTCTCCTTTCTATCCTTCATTCTTTATTGCTTGTCTGCCTTCTTATTATCTTTATTTTTCTGCACTTATTTTTTATTTCTTTTGTGCACAACTAACCTTTTTTTATTTTTCCTGCATCTCAATAGGTTGCTTGGAAAAGATCGGTGTTTAAGTAATACCATAATCTTTGTTGAACGTGTGTAATACCAACATACATTTAACAACGATTGTAGTTCTAATATGTACCGTAACTTGTGTATGAGCAATAAAACATATTGCATTGTATTGTATAAAAAGCTCTTAAATAAAAGTTGCAAGGTAAAAAAATGTCAACATTCATTGTACGTTACTTACACGATAATGATTTGCACATTCTATCAGCGTACGAAAGTGATCATTGGTGCGATTTGTATAGAACTGGTTCGCTGACGAGGCGAGAGTGGTGCAAGATCTCCTTTTACAACTTTCCAATGCTTGTGTTGGTGTCGCGTCACGGTGGTGTTTCTCGCACACATAATGTTACTGTTTCACGCACTGTTAAGGCTCATTTATGCTTCAACGAGGCGATTCGCGTAGTTTAGGAGCCGGTACATATATACTCGTATGTATACATATTACTCAGAAATAAAAGTCGTTAGGCCCTGTAGGAGGTCTTCAGGCGACCTAAATTTTGACTTCATTGGTTTGTATTATTTAAAAAAACCGCGAAAAGTGTGAAAAATAAAACATTTCACAACACAATCAACCTGTGTAAGTTGAATATTAAACAATTAATTATGTAATCACATTGATTACATAAATAATTCGGAAATCGGAGTTTTTATTAAAATTCACAATGTTTTAGTTTACCGTTTCAAAAATTATAGGTATAATATTATAGTACGCACAGAAATATCGTTATTGACAGAGTTGCATGCTACAACTTGAACCCGCAACTTCCCTATTGAACTGCAAGGTTATAACCAACTAGACTATCAATCAATGTATAACATTACCATGTATGTTATTAGCGAATAATTTAAGCTAAAAAATGCGCTGTCAGAGAAAAATACTTTTGAGAAATTATATTACGGTAATTACCTAAACTGTAGCATTTGCTTAAGTCAATTGTAAACTTATAACTGGTTTAAAATCTTCGCCGGCTCTCTTTCTATACAAGCTTTGTACCGCGACAGCGCGCGTTTATTTTATGAACCTTGTTCCTATACGTACCATCTAAAATCAGACCAACATCCGCTTTGGGTTACAATGTACGAAGGGGTGTTTTGTTTAAAATAGAATAAACAGATGCGTTTACTGTTTATCTATAAGGCATGTCGTAAAGATATTTTGTATTCAGTAAAAACTGATGAAGATGGATCTATATTTAGAGAGCACAGAATCGGACTAAGTGGCGCCAAAAAGGCTGATGAATGGTTGAAAATAATACGAATTTTGTATATGACTCCATAATACCTATAATGAGTGAAACAGTTGTCGGTAAACGAAATGTGCGAACGTTTCAACTCACTCTTTAAGGTTGGTGTGTTTGTGTGCGTGATTAATTCGTACTACAATGAGCTGCAGTAAATTGTCTTAAACCATTATTACTGCATGTGTGTAAGCAGCAGAGCGTCGGTACTTTGCGTTTCGATTCGAAGAGAACAGAGAGGCGAAAGGTACAGGACAAAGAAGCATTCCAACTAAGAAATCCTCGTATAGGACATCGGTCCTGTTATAGGCGAGTGTCCATAGGCGGCGATTACTTAACTTCAGGTGGCATGTATAGTGACAACTACTATTTCATTGAAATAAAAAACCCAACTCATTCACGGATACGTCATTTCATTGTTTATTTATTACAGCATTGCAATTGATTATGATCGCGTGCGTGCGTAGTTATGTACTCGTTATTGCACACGCGATTACATTTTACTCGTAACACGTCGTTAGGATGATTTCCACTGATCAAATATTATCTTCAATAAACATATTTGTAGGTAAATTGGATGACTTGATCAAACATTGTGCTGTATCAATTGAAACGGCTTTAAATAAAATGACATGGATAATAAGAGTGACGACTTTTTTTGACAAATGCGTATAAAATTTGTCATTATGATAGAGTCACAAAAACTATAAAAATTTAATATTCAGATGCAAATATATTTTTTTTCTTGTAATCAAAATTGTTATTTTAGACTTTTTTCAGTGGCAACACATGAAGTCTCTCGAAAGTGTGTCCATTTTCTCAACCACCTTAAGTCTTAATGTTTCATTTGGGAGTCCGTTTTAACCTCCTTCACGAATATTCGATGTTTCAAATAAAAGGTAACTAATAATAATACGATATCAATAATATAAGTTTAGAAAACTGAAGAGAGACAATTTAAAAATAGCCACTTCGTCGACTAGGTCGTAGGTAGGTAACTGTAGCTTTTTTATGTTATAAAGGTAGGAAACGGGCGTGCAGGCCATCTGGTGTTAAATGGTGTTAAGCAGTTAATGCGAGACTGTAGGACTGTATGACTCTTAGTCCAGTAGACCGCATACTTCGACACTAAACACAGCATTGCTGCTGCTTCACTGAAGAAATGGGTGCAGTAGTGGTATTTAAGCGGGCGAGCCACGGACAGATCATAGGCCGAAAACGAAGGCACCGAAACGAAGTTAGTTAGGAACTTCATTCCAATGCCTATTATCCTACTCTATATATACCTGCTCTATATCCTACTATTCAAAGAATAGGCTATGGGCGTTCCATACCAATCGGCCTGTCGTTAAAAACAGAAAATACGCAGCTAGATTTGTGTGGCAGAAATAGGCGCAGCATTTGCGCCGTCGCGGTTCTCGCGACCCAGTTCGTTCACCTTCAGAATAAATGAAAATCTTTGAAAATATACCCCAATCTATAACACAATAGATGACAACTCGAACACGAAAAACGTAGTGGAGATATGAGTAAAATGATCCCCGCTTGTTTAATAGAGACGTCAGACCCAGGGCTTACGTGACGGCTTCACGCGATTGTAGCCTTAAACACGAAGACCCAGAGGTCATTGCGGCGTCACGTATTATCGTCGTAATTACATCTGTCTAATTCATAATGTGACTTTGTGATTATATCGTCTTTGATGTTCTTGATTAAGGATTTCAGTGCGTAGGTTGTATCTGCGCGTAGAAATTGGTGAGGTATTAGAAAGCCGTATGACTTGTAGTAGTTAAACTTGCAAAACATGACTTGTAGTATTAGTTTTTCGTATAGCGTTGTATAAGAAGGTTAGATTACTACAATTTTTATAAGTATTTTTGTAAGTTACTACAATTTTTATAAGCTGAAGCGCTAGTAGTTGCGTGTCGAGTTACAATCGTAACTTTTTTTGGATGTCATAGAGGCGGGATTATAAGTGACTAGCGGACGCGGCAGACATCTATACAAATAAATAAAATTGGAGTGTCTGTTTGTAATATTGAAATAACCGCTTTTTAGTAATTGCATATGGATGTATACACGGTACATATTCCAAAATAACATTTTTTACAATTTTTGTCTGTCTGTCTGCCGGTCTGTTTGTTCACGCTGATCTATGAAACGGCTGAACCGATTTTGACAGGACTTGCACTGGCAGATAGTTGATGTAATAAGGAGTAACCTAAGGCTGTTTCTTTCTATTGTTAAATTCCACGCGGGCGAAATCGCGGGAACAGCTAGTTAAAAATATAACAGTAGTCAAATAAAAACTTTAAAAAACATAGATGTATTCGAAAGTTTTTCTACGTACCCAAAAAATATTTTAACACGACCCGAGAGTACAAATTTACCTACCTCAGATTAATTATCTAGTCTTACCACTAAACTAACCTTTGAGGTACAGTGTATCCAATTAAAATTTTCTTCTTCAAGGACTGCTTGGCTGTGACGGTATTTTTGCAAAAGCCTCGGTGTCGAGCGGTGCTGAACTTTTCTCGTTAAAGGTGTCACTGACCTGATGGTCTGTTTCCATTTATTACATAAATAAATTACCAATAATTATTTTCGGTTCTGCATTTTACCTGTTTATTGCACGCATCTGTCGGCTAGAATAACGAATTAACGCCGCAATTAACGAATATAGTGTCGGGTTCGAACCGATTAAAAACCTAACCTGACGAAAGACAGACCAGACACTATCGAATACCGCTCTCAGGTCGAGACCTCCTAATAGCAATAGGACGGGTCAACCGTCGTAGCCACTCTTTGTAGGACCGTCCTTCTGAACGTCCCAGTAAGTGAATCAGAACCTTGAAGGAGCCCCAAGGTTTTAATTACTATAAAGCTAAACAGTTAACTTAAGCGTCTGATTATTATTAATAATATTGTAATAATTTATATCGAAGTCTGACAGACAAGTATGCTTATTGATGAAACGAGTGGTGTCTGCTGACTGTAAGCATTTGCAACAATAGAGAGGTCACCTATGCGTTGTTAGTCAAGGCCAGTAAAGGCTTTGTAAAGACCTATTTCAAAGAGCTTTATGTTATAGCCGATACAATGTCACAAAAGGACGTTTATTACACAGTTTTCTTGTTAGCGACAAAAACGAAGGTATGGATAAAACTTCTATCTTTAACTGATAGTGCTGTAAGCAACGTAGATATTCGATTTACCAGTTCAAATGAACATTATTTTAAAAATGACAAACAAAATATGCGCAGAATGAAGTCGCTAATGACAGTGGCGTCATTTTTAAACATGGCATGTGTACAGGCATTCGCTGAAACAACACTTATATTTAAAAGTGTTGTTTCCCTCTGAGACACAATCTCTGACTTATCTTAGCCGAGTCCCAATAAATACCTGGATCAGATATAGAATTTCCACTCCCGTAAGCTTCGAAAGAAGTTTCATAATATCAATCGAGAAGGAATCCACTATTGCCAACTGTGTAACTTGTGATCTTATTAAAGGCGCGAGGTAACAAGTTGAGTGCGGATCGCAATGAAGGCGTTCTTCGGATTCCGCTGCCGAACATCGCAGGTGCCGGGCGATTATTGGATTTAGTTTTATACTTTTCAACGTTTTATTTGGCGTTTGGGTGTCTAAAACTTTACACAGATTGATGGTCGATGGTGACAGTCCTGGTGAAGGGGGTTTGGAATTTTGACGTAACTTTTTTAGAGTTGAACCCTCGATTTAGATATATTCGCTGGTATAAATTTAAGAAATATCTTTTGTTTTGAACAAGTATGCCTTTTCCAAACATTACAAATTATTTTTAATATCGACATGGTAAATTGGTACAAAAATAAAAACTATCTTTTGCAAACATTATAAATCTAAATTTAATGTATTGTATTTTCTCACTAAACGTGTCGTGAGTTCCTTTAAACATAATTCTAAATTTTAAATTGAAAATATTATTAAACTGGCTTATCTATAAAACCCGTACGATATATTTAAGTTTACGAATCTAAATGTCCTTCTTAATACATGATAACAAGAACCCTTGTTTTTTTTGTATGGATTTTATAGCTAATATTTTTCAAAAACAATGATATCCACGAATCTTGCACTTGACCAGGGTAGTGGATTACGACCTAAGCTCTTCTCATACACCTGTGCCCAAAGATGTAGTAACAGGTTAAAAACGACAACCATAAGCTGAGCTGTACTTTGATATTGTCTACTTTTTTTAAGAGTACCGGAAACTTTTTTCTTCTGGCCCTCGCTAGCTTAGCCGATGATCGTATTAACGTTCGTTCAAGTGTTTATTTATTAATTTATTAACAGTATTACCAACATAAGATACAGCGTCATTAACATAAAGAGAAAAAAGAAATTTTAGATCGGATTCTAACTGCTCTTACGATTATAGGTAATCGCAACATGCTCTATTTACGCTACAAATAATGAATAAAATTAAGTAAATTAAATTAAAATTAAAATTGAGTAATAATATAAAGTATCATTATGCATAAATAAGCAATTCAATTTATAAAAAATGTCACAATACATAGTCTAAATTAGCAAATTTTAACAACATTATGATGAATGAAAACATTTATATTCTTTTCTACTTTATTTTTATGATTCTCAGCTTGATTGGAGAAAATTATAAACTAATATGGAAATTAAATTTCTAATTTACTAGCAACTGTTACCTCTAATTTATGCGCTCGCTGTATGAAATTAGTTATAGTTGCCAAATTGCCGGTTTGCGGTGGAAAGATAATGCGCGTTATGTGTCGTTAATGTGCTTATATATATTAATATACCACTGCACCTACTTCTGCCGTGAAGCAGCAGCAATGTTATATTTCGGTTCGAAGGTTCGGTTGCAGTATGCGGAATATCTGGAACAATGAAGCGTTTCATCTTTAGCCTCAGGGACATGTCTTGCATGAGGTCGGAAGCGGCAAATCAACGGCATTCACCATTAAACACCAGATGACATGCATGCATGTTTGTTGCTACATTAAAACAAATAAAATAAAGTTTTGTATATTGCCAGGTCTGTTCTTTCTTACATGACGATGTGATTTACGTATAAATCATAGCAACGTGTTCATAATTCAAAAAACAACTCGAAGTTTTAAATGTGCAAAATTGCTAGTGCTTTCAAATTCAAATGCTTTCAATTTGAATGTTTCGCTGAGACTTAACGCAGTGCTCATAAATCTAAAACTCTAGCTCTATTGCACCATTACCTCATCATGAGTGAAAAAGTGTCGCTCGACAATATACTCATTGCACTTTCATTTTCAGGACAGTAATAATTACTGTATACAATGGGAGACTAGGTGTTGCCACGTCAAATCCCGCAATTTCGCATCTAAAAAACGCATTTAATCACAGTTTAATCTTGTGGATTGCAACACCGGTTGCTGGGTTCTACTTAGTACTGGTTCAATCGGCTAGAGCAAACAAGCTATACATATAATTATACCTAAGTGGTGTCTGTCTGTGATCAACATACCTAATTAGGTTTTTTCACATTGTTTTATATCTATGATATCCTTATCTGTATTGATTTATTGATTTCTATTTTTCTTTCAATATTTTTCTCAAATAAAAAATACTTTTATGGCATCTGTGCGAAGCTACACTTTTAGTTGAATTATTTTGAATTTTAATAATAAATCTTTACCTTTGTTTTATTTATGTATATAAAATACTAATTAATTCAGGAAATTATTGAAAACGCCTAAAAGAAGTCTAACAGGCCTGCTTGTTGGATTTTCGAGTAATTTTTTATCACAAACGAAGTTTAGATTCTAGTTGTAATTATATTACAAGTCATAAATAAGGAAAAAAATTTATAAAAGTAAAAATCAAAAAGATATCAATCAAGGGTGTCAAATGGAACAACCCTTAAAGGTACAAAGACATATTATGAGGAAGCAAAAAACAAAATTAAAAAATACCTCTGCCACCTAAAACAATACTTAAATCCTATCCAACTGAAGACTAATCTAAATAAAACAAGAATAATGAACAAATGAAAAAAACAGTTCACGTATCACACAATGCACATTTTTTTAATATAATTTATTTTTATTTCTTTCATTTACATGTT
>DWEU01000048.1:0-10569 GCA_018247155.1 Charidia lucaria
AAACCTAAGGCTGGCTGTCCTCTCGCATCTCTGTTCACGGTGCAGTCCCCAGCTCGCCGCGACCCGCGTGCCGGGCGTACCGTGCGCGCCGTGCGTACCGTACGCAGCGTCGGTCGCGTACCACCACCGCGTACCGTCGCGTACGCACTTTATACTATTTCTTTTTGGACGTGGGCTCTTTTTGAAATTTTGTCTTTTACTTGGTACTTTTTGCATATTTGTCAATTATTTGGTTTGGGAGTGTAATGATTTCTTTTAATGACATCATAATTGATCGATGGAACGGTGGGAGGGCGGCAACCGCGCCCCGTAGTGGTGATGTAGCGATGTAGCGAGGTGGCGTGTGCAGGCAGGCGCGCGCGCTCGGCGGACACGTTAAACAAGGCCAACTTAGGAAAATGACCTAAAACGACTTAACTTAAGCTAATAACTTGTATAAATATTTGGTATATATCTATATGTATGTTTAATATTAGAATTTTGGTTATTTACCACCCACTAGACTTAGGAAAACGGTAGGGATGTAATGAAATAATTATGTTAATATATAACAAAACATATTGTGACTGAACGTGATTTTAAATATTTTTAATTATCCCGCTATTTAAGAAGGGAGCAATTATGTATAAATAATATTCGTAATTTTAATTTGTTTCCTATATGAATTTTAGTTTTTTATCGCATTTTTTAAGTTGATAAAATAATGGAATTTATACTTTAATGAATTAAATTTACCTGCCAAATTGTTAACGAGCAAACGATAAATGTTGTATTTGTTAAGTAAACGAAGCTCAAGCATTTAGGATATAGAAGTCGGCTAACGCCCCCGCCCCGCACCCCGCGCGGACCCTTGTACATATTATATACTGGCTCGTGTGTAAAGCATAATTTTAATCGATTCTCTCGTCACATAGTTTTAAAGATTTAATTTATGTGATCGCCAAATATTTTTAAAAATGGGTAAAACGCAACCCGCCGCGCCGTCGCCAAGTGAGTTATAATTTAAAATAACATTGTTAGATTAAATTTAATATTAGTCTTTTACTGTACTATATCGCTCAATCATTTGACCGATCGACTGATTAAAATTTTAGTGATAAGCTAAGTAATCGTCGGCGGCGCGACGCTGGGCGTGCGGCCCGCGGCTTGGCCCAGCCTGGCCCGGCGTGGCCCGGCCTGACCGGTCGGGGCGCCCGCCCCGGTCCGGCCCGGCCGACCCGGCCCGGCGCTCGGGTGACGTGACTTTGTTATTAATGTTTTAAATAGACGAATTGTTGACACATGCATAATTTGATCGTATAGTATAGGGTTATTTAAGATCGCACCGTAAGTAAACTATAATTTATCTACGACGAATATCGTGAAGCGTAAGGGAATAAAATAAGTGACGCGGTCCGGCGAGGGGTGCGGCGTCACAAATTAACGCTAAAACAAAGTGAGGACGCCTTTTACATATTGTGATGTTTCATAGTTAACGCGCATATATTGGTACATTTCTATTAGCTCTATAACGTAACTTAACACACGACTGAAATACGGATCATAATTGTAGGATGTTGAAACTCGTACCTTTTAATCAGTATAATGAAATAATAATGTTAATTAATTAATAATTAAATGAGTCGGTGCCTAAACTGCCCCTAGGTTACGTGTAGTTGTCCTCGTCCCGGTCGCCAGTCGCCAGCCGCCACTCGATCGTTCCTATGTTAGTTAGGTTAATGTCTGATCCATTCCTCGGTAAGTCCCCTCCTCCCCTCGACTATACTTCGCCCCTTCACCATTATCGTTTCCATCATTTCGGTTATAATTAACTTACTGTAGGTTTAATGTACAACCACCGATGCGGCGACATTGTTCACGTATTAATATTAGGAAACGATGCCTTACAAAAAGTTAAGTGAAATATATAGATGATTTATAATTATGTTATTTTCAGTGATATTGAATTAGCACTAAGGTGTTTAGATTACGGGCTCGGGCCCCACTCACAAACCTTCGGAACAATGTAAGAAGTTAGTTTGTAATGTACCATTGTGGCAATCTTTCTAAGTAACATAAAGAGTATAATTTATTTTAAATAAAGTATAATATGTATTAGAAATTTTAGATTTATTCAACATTAAACTTAGTGCAAATTATTGTGAAAAATCGATTGAGACTATTTATATGGGTTTTTAATTATTATTATATAGGTGAAGAACATTAAAATATTGGATGAATTTATTAATTAAAATAGTTAGCAAAATACAAATACGGTATAAGACTCGTTAGAGGCTGGTCCGCCAAGCGTGCCCGCGCACTCCCCGCTAGCCCCGCTGGCCCCGCCCACTCGCAACTCGCCATTTGCAACACGCCACACGCCACTCGCAACATGCCACACGCCACACGCTCGCTACTGTGCATTTTATATTACACTGAGTAATATCGACATAAGATATGTAACTATCTTAATTATTATAATAATGTTTATGGAATAATATTTTAATCATGGCTTACTGTAGTAATGTTGTGTAGTTAACCTTTCGACTCTCGTTTGTATTACTTTATATATAGTGTACGCGGTTTTTATATGTGTATGTTTATTCAGTAGCAACATGTTTGTGTAAAAGTGTATTTCGTAATTGATTGCGCGGCAGCGCTCCGTCAATAAACTTATGATCGTAATTGACTAATTATATTATACAACACCCCTAGAGGTAACGTTAGACTAGCAGGATAATCTCTTTAAGTTGATGTTCGTCTACACGTGGCATTTAGTCGAGTGTACCGCCGGCCGACGACGATCGCGACTCCGGTAGACTATTTCTAAAGTTATTTTAAATCGATGCAGGTATTATTAATATAACTCCTCATATTTATACTAGATTATATAACTATTATAAATGTAATTATTGAGACACATTTTTAATCGTAAATAAATTGCACGGGCTTTACAGTTAATTATAACATTAATTATTATAAAACTAGGGCAAGTTGTTATTTATTTCTGTTTGATTTAAAAATTTTTTGATGTTGATTATTTTTTAATCTATATTATCATTTATAGTGGATAAAGTACATATTCTCGATTAGAATACAAAATTATTAGGTGAACTATCGACTGATGTACAATATTTAAAGTAATGATTACTTACGGCAGTATATAAGTTTACTCTCGCGCCCCACTACGGGGCGCAGTATTTATACAGACTTGTATTAATTTTCGTATGAAATGTAATTAATTGGAAGCGGCCACGACGTCCCGCCACGTATGTTATGCGCATGTTACGAATGTAAGACTATTATCTAGATTTGTTGTAATGTAACGTACTCTAAGCCCTAGCGAGGCCTCGAGGCCCACTTTATGTTCGTATATAAAAAGGAAAATTATGATAGACTTACATTATCGTCCTTGTATTTTTTTTTACGATGATTACCTAATGATAATTAGTTAATTACGGTTTTAATTAATAATTTTAACCGAAGCACTTAAAGTAAGACGAGAAGCTTGTAAGCGAAGAAGTATTCGATGTAATGATTAAAAGTGCTATCACATAACATAACACATAAGGTTTTTTGAAGTAGAAATTATGCATTATTCATATTAGGTATTTTGGGTATATATTAGAGTTAGATTTAACTGGTAACATAAGTATGTAGTATGTAATGTAATGGAAAAAACAGTTTTGTCGTAGTTTCTTATTATTAAGCTTCTTCTATCTTAATGGTTTAAGTAATACTACTGGTTGATTAATTAAAATAATATTACCACTGCAAATATTTGAGATATCTTATGATGAAATATATATCTACTTTAAGGACATTATAAAACGTAGATAATTAAAAGAAATCAAAAGTTTCAAAATAATACTGGCATTTTTAATGTTTGAAACCAAACCCCCCCTTAGAATATAGACGCAATCAGTCGGCTGGTTATCATAATTTTTGTTTTTATACTCAACCGGGGAGTGTATAATAGTCTTACGCAGCATATGATACATGTTCATGGTTGCACAAGATGGGACGTGGGCACTGCTGTTTCCATTAATTATGTTGTCAGTGTTATACATTTACACAAACACCACAGCATGAACTATAACGTCTATATATCGCACCTTCGGTAGAACAAGGGCATAATTGCAGTTTTTGCTATTTTACAGGAGAGCTATTTTAAGATATTTATTGCATTCAGTGAGGTCTTGCTCTGTTAATATTGCTCGAAAGTTTTTCTTCTTTGCATGATATAAACTATATATTATATCCTTTTTAGGCGTATAGTTAACAAGAATTAAGAACTTTTAGTTTTTTTTTAATTAATTTTAATTTTAAGGAAGGGATACATTTGTGCCCTTGTTCTACCAAAATGTATATTATTTTGTAATTAGGACTAAATTTGAGCTTTAATTTAGGATGATTTTCGAATAAAAATACCTTGTTTTTCCGTATAAACTTTTTATTTTCTTATAAAGTAAAAAAAATGTAGTAACTTTCACGAAATATAATACTTAAACTATCATTATAGTCTTACTAATCAGTCGTCAATAATCTCACGTTTGTGTCTCTTTGGAATCACAATGAAAATAGAATTATAGAAGATAACAAAAATAACAGTGACATTATTTTTAACAAGATTCACTGTTATGCAAATGAAATTCTTTAGAATCACACTTCAAAAAATATTAATTAAAAAATATAAAAATATCTTTATAACAATTACTTTTTTCTTACTAACGAATCAGTTCTAGCTCTCTCTCCTTTTCTTAAAAAAGGTTGTTAAAATATTGTTCATAGAACTTAGGAACTATATTTGAGGATATCAATTGACGAATGTCTTCTTTTTTTCTGTGAGGGATTGGTAACTTTTCCTTATAGAGCTGGTTTAGTGTGACATCTTTCACACTTTTTTTATTACCGATACGACCTGTTCGATTTCTCGCTGCTGTCCAATCGTCGGTTTTGTAGCTGCACTTAAATTGGTATATCTCTGAATCTTTCATAAATTTGATCGCTTTCGTATCCAATATTTTAAAAGTATTTCCTTCAACATCCTTGTTTACATTCAAATTAATATCTTCAGATAACAGCTTCATATCAATGAAAGAATCAAAATTCATTTCTTTAACGGTAAATTGAACACCCTTTTTCTTAGCATTTTTAATAAGACTGATGTATTCTGCTGGAGTGTATATAGGTCCAGCCTTTTTAGCTCGCTTAACGTTTTTTTCTATTACAGAATGGACGGCATCAGCTTTATTCTGGGTATGACCCCTAATAAGGAATTTGTGTGTTATTGACTTTATAGGCAATGTGTTGACAGCATAATAATACATTCCAAAAACGAATCTGAAACAAGTAGAAATAATTATTTACATTATAAGTACATTACCTACCTATATTGTTCAGTATGAATTATAACAACAATCACTCCTATTTATCTAAATCTACTGTAAATTAATTGTATAATAAAAGGCAACAAACTTACTTATTTTTTTGCTGCCCGCAGCAATTATCCGAATAAAATATTATGTCTTTATCTGGTTGTTTGTTAGAAAGATCCTCCAAAAACTTGTAAAGGCATGTTCCTATTTCATTGGCGCCGCGTTTGCCAAGACCCTCGTGCCAGAAAAAGCAAATTGTGGTATCGTCTTTTATATTGGATACCTAAAACAAAATATACATTAGGTACATTCGAACATAAATTGATTAATTTTAACACTATAATTAACTAATTAGAAAATGAGTCCTCACCGTAAAATTGTAACAATTTAACTTGGACTTATAAAAGAAAGCTGATGACTGGCCAATTGGACAAGGTAAGACTGCCTGTAGATCGAAAATGGCAACTATATTATTAGAATCACTATTTTTGCATTGTTCTGTGTCGTGTTTTAGTTCTAATCTGCTTAAACTTTTCTCTTCTAGGTGTTTTTTGTATTTTTCCATCAGTGGTTCCTTATCGTTAGAGTTTTTGTACGCCTCACATTCATCGCACTGATCTTTTCGGGGAATAAACAAACCAAGATTGAAATCAGTATTAAAAATTCGATAGTAGGCATCATAATTTGCAAATTCCTTTCCAGCGGTTTCTTGAATCTTTTTGTAATCACGATGAAGCTCCGCTATAGTTAAACTTCCATCTATATATTCCCTGGTTGTATTAGCCCTTAAGTAGTGGCTTTCTGTTCTAGGAATGGAATTTATATGATTTCGGACCGATTTCACGACTTCATCGCTTAAATTACAATGGTTATTATGCTTTCCGCGATTATCGGCAGGACTCATTATAAACAAGGCTTGATCAGATATTTTGTCAATTACATTCCGCAATGTTTTTTCACCAATACATAAAGTATTCAGCAAAAAAGTCTTACAAATCCTGATTTCCTCACCATTTATCAGAAAATGATAGGTTGAGTTCGGTTTCCTCGGTGGTTTAAATGTGTTATTTGCTGTGATCTTGATTCTTCGGGTTGTAGGATTTTGTTTTTTAATACATGATGCAAGAAAATCTCTTTGCCTTTGGTGTGTTCCCAATTCCCAGTAGGATTTAAAAATCACACTCCTCGTTTCAAAAGAAACTTTAGTAGAACAAGACAGACGACACGAGGTTTTGCATGGAGGGCGCATGGATTTCGCTGGTGCGATCTTGCCTCTTTTGGTCGTGTATTCTTGGCCACTATTTTTTAAACGTTTTGAAACAGCTTGTTTCCATTGCTGTGTATTTTTTTGTCGCTTTCTTGACTGCTTTTTATTAATTACTTGCTCAGTGTGATCTTCACTCGTATCCACAAGGGGTCCTGGGTCGTTATAAACTTCAACACTTTCCGTATTACCATCAGCCTCATCAATATTACCCCTATTATCAGTGTCAGAAGAACTCGACGAACTAGACGAGCTACTGCTGGAACTTGAAGAACTGGACGAGGTGCTACGTTTGGGAGATCTAGTTTTAAATATACTCTTATGTTTCACAGTTCGTGGCGGTTTATAATCTGATCCTTCAGATGGTGAAAAATCTCCACTCTTTGAGGAGTAAGGCTCACTTGCAACCTCTAAAAAGGTGATGAAAGAATAATATCTCAGTTACTTTACACATGAAATAATCCAGATATTTGTTATCCAGATAGCAGTTTTATTATCTTACCTGTAGTATTTACCGCAGGAGAAATTTCTGTTCCAAAATTGTTATTTTCCATTTTTTCAACATCAGAATTCTCGAAATCTAGAAGAGGTGACGGTAATGATTCAATAGGTGTATCCGTTGTTTCTGAAATGATGCCTTCCATTGATTTAACAGGACCCTGGTTTTTTATATTCATATCTATCCATGTTTCAACCATGTTATTAGCTGTAAAAAAATATATATTTATATAAAAAACTTAAGTAACATACCAATATGAATTAAGAAATAGCAACAATATACTTACACATTGACGAGTTTTCGATTGAATTTGCTGCTCTGTTAGAGGCCACATCTCTTTCGCGACAAGATCTATTAGAATTTGTGTCAGTTTCTTTGATTTGCAAATTATTTTCGTCATTAAGCATCATTAAAATTTTTTTACTACGAGATCCCATTATAAATTCTGAAAATTTTATTAAAATTTAAATCATACAAAGAAACTATTCATATCACAATTCACAAATAATGCATACCTACTAGTCGTAAATACATAAAAATACCAATACTAATAAATAAACAGAAAATTTATCACAGAATTTGTATTAAAAAATAATACAAATTTATTTCATTAACTTAAATAACAAACATTAATATTAAATCAAGTCAATTTGGAATGACAAAAACGTAATTGTCATTAAGTCTAGCAAAATAGCATTGCAATTGGAATGACAAAAACACATTTACTTTTAAGACCAAGGAATAAAACAAATCTTGAACGGACAAGGGCATAACTGTCTGAACGACTTTGTCCTTCCAATTTTAAAATTATAAATTAGGCATAAGTGTAATAGATGTGGCATTGTCGCTCCAGAAACCAAAAAATTAAAAGGGCATATTTACCTTTACGACGTTAGCGGTCCAAGTGACGACTGCCTCTCTCCCCGCCGACGGCGCAACTGACCAATGAGACTATGTCCAGCCAAGAGAGCAGTAAAAAGGCACCAATAAGACAAAGTCACTATTTTCGCCTAGCGGATTTTTAAAGGAATTAAATGACTGTCTTTGTTCCTCCAGTTCAAATAGCATTTTTAAGGCATTTCTGTATACTAATTCATTTTTGCAATTTTTGACAATTGTGCCCTTGTTCTACCGAAGGTGCGATATGGTAATGTATACATACTTGCAACATCACTAATTCCTTCTCGTTGTAACTTCTTATATTTACATCATATCTTTCCTATACATTTAACCCTATTAACTTTTCATATGAGGCGGTGTAATAATTTCTCGTATATATACTAAAATCGTCCTATATGGTGTTAACAGAATGGTTTTACACAATTTACTTGTAAGCTTTTTGCAATACAATATCCTATTGCATAGGGCTGTGCAAAATTATTACATTTGCCTTTTAAATATTTGGACTTAATAGTAAATAAATTGTTCCTTTGTAACTCACTAAATATGTGTAAAAGTAGAACAGTATTAGTGGTAGAATTTTCAGTTTGTTTGAATCGATATTGAAGTACAGTTTTGTGCGACAGAGGGTGACGGTGTAGCCAGCAACGCGGGTAGTCCGAAGTTCTCGCAAATGGCACAGGTCAATGATCTCGGAACTCCGCCACAGGTTTACAACATGTTTTAACGACCATCGATACCATAGACTAGATAAATTGATTAATTCCATGTTAAAATGTTGAGGATTAATTGTAAAAAAACCTAATGTTCTAATATGTAGCGACCCTCATAAAATTAAAACCCCTAATTTTAACTCACACTGGAAGTGCCCACGGCCTCATAATCAAGCATAGTATGTACAGCGACAAAGATTTAAAAAAGTTGGATTGCAATTTTGATAGACATCAAAGATAGTTAACGTTATAACCTGTCATCAGGTGCCTATAATGTACTGCGGCGCGATGGTGTCGCCCCAGCCGTCGTTCTGTAACGTTTCGGATATATCCGCCCCGGCATCAGGTTTCTATCAGCTAATACTTATCATTTATTACTGTAGATACATTTTTCATTAATTGTCATTAGAATACAAAGACTCACGCTCACTTTGGTAAATTTATTGAGGTATGCAACATAAAATAATGTTTTAAATAAGTATAATTCCATGCGTAGATTTCATTAAATTTTTTGACCATGACGTAAATGGTGTTTACAGTAATTTAAACTAACAATAGGTTGCAACGCTCAATTGTAACTAGACTTAACTAGACACACGTGACATTGATGTAGTAGACTGTATTAATATGTAAGTATATACAAAAGACCGTCGTTTAGGCCAGGTGGAGAAAAGCGCGTGGTGCGGTGAGTGTTTCATTTTACTTTACTGCTTGGAATAGTAATCAAGTAACAATCTGAGAAGCTTATAAATTATTGCTGATATAAAGATGGCGTAGCTCGAGGAGAGTGACAAAGAAACTGAAACTAAGCATATCTTATATTAGGGGCCATTCAAATGAATGGTGTAGCCACTGTAGCCTCATGACATTTGTGTGACAAACACATTAATGATTTTTGACAGGAGGTGGTCCCTGTCAAAACTATGAGATAACCACTCCCTAGAGTGACGATTAATATTGTGAAAATATAAAATCTAAATATTATATACACTTTAGTGTATAAAATGTGGCAACGAATCCTACATTTCGTAATACCTTGTCACACTTTGTAGAGTTGTGAAACGTGGGTCGTATTTTATGGATGGCCCTTTATGTAATGAGGTCGCTTTCATGACGAGCTCTTTTACTTACTACTTGCATCCATTCGTCACCTCCACACGTCGCTCGCTTCCATAGACAAAACCGAGGGATAGGCTAACAGATGGTTGTACGCAGGCGAGGAGTACGAGTACACGGGCGGGTCGGGCGACGGGTACGCGCGGCCCGCCAAGCGCCACGCCGCCGCCGCCGCGCCCGCCGCCTCGTACCACCCGTACCGCCGCTAGCGCCGCGCCGTCTGCGGGCCTCCACAGTAGGCTGCGGGTTCGCGGCTACTGGTAGCACGGCACGGGAGGGATCGCTATGTGAACGTATGAGGGGCACGCTGTGGCGGTCTTAGACTCCCTACGGCGTTGTGGGAGTCCTGAGTCCTGAGTCACGCTACGGGTAATCTACGGGTAGGCACGCTGCGGCGTTCTTAGGCACTCTACGGCGTTCTTAGGCACGCTATGGTGTTCTTAGGCACGCTACGGCGTTCTGAGGCACGCTATGGTGTTCTTACACACGTCAAATCGTACCCTGTTTTTAGTATAAATGTGCGGGCCCTGCCGTTGTTCCACCATGAGTCCCGAAAGGTTCCGTAGAACTCCAAAGGGCACGGTTCCTGAATAAGTTTCCATTGATTTTATCCATTCTAAAGCATCTTTTGACTTCCATAAGGGCATCATCGGATAGGGATTTTGAGACGAGAGGAACATGCTTTTTTGATTCACTCCTTAGCAAAAGCGCTGGAACACA
>DWEU01000049.1:0-10502 GCA_018247155.1 Charidia lucaria
AATCCGTTGCGTAGTTTTAAAGATTTAAGCATACAAAGGGACATAGAAAGCGACTTTATTTTATACTATGTAGTGATAGTGATTTTGAATTCTGAAAGAGTGGGATTTGAATGCTCTTAACAAGTAATTACATAGGTATCACCACCCTTCCTTACATGTACCTACGACGCAGCTTCCGAGGGTCTCAGGTTGGAATCTGTGATTCGTAGTAAATTTAAATTATTAATTTTATTGGAAGAAACATGGTGAGATTTATACATTAATTTGTACAAAAAAAAATTGATTTGTTGATAACAAATGTGTACTTATCTTAATATTACATTGTAATAAAAAGTTTTTAATTTTTCTGTAGTGATCTGAAATATTTTTCGTATTTTTAAACACCCCAAACACCTAAACACTCGTAAACACCCCACATTTATTTTTAAAGACTTGTCGACAGCATCACACGTCTTCTTAAGAGATGACAGTACAGGTGGATCTTTAAAATCTATATATTCAGGTCCCCATGAAGTTTTGGAACGAGATGATAAAGTGGTAAATATCTTATACAACGGAAATAAAGTAACGGTAACAATCGACCGCTTAAAACCAGCCTACATGCGTGACCGTGACGTGACACCACTTACAACACATCACACACCACAATCAACCATAACACTTCATCATCTCATAATGTTAAAGAAGATTTTTCGAATAATATTAACCATACTGTCAAAAGGATTAGTCCTTTATATGGTAGAATTGTAAGGTTTCCTAATTACTATCGCCCGTAGGACGGTCTCTGAGCGGGGAGTATTGTGGTGATCGAAACATTTTTAGTATTTTTATTACATTCATATTTTATTAGTATTATTTAGTAAATAGTCTGTTTTGTATTATTTAGTATTGTACTGTTTATTCTACATAATATCTATTACTATCTGTACCTATTATTTCTTTACTGTGTATTTTTACTTCTTGTGTCAATGCTATGTTCTATGTCAATCTATCTTCGCTTATTTTCTCTTTCAAATAAATTATGGTATATTGGTGGAATAATATAATAATAATAATAATAAATTTTTATTTCGGACTTTGTCCATATATAACTACTACAGTGTGCTGCGTTTAATTCACACCCTTACCACCACACTACATTACTATCAAGCAAATTTATTGAAAGTTAGCTTTATTTCAATGAGACTCCCAACTTCTCTGACACCTACTTCTCAATGGTAGCTAGAAGAGGTAGTAGGGATAAAATATGTTAGTGTCAAAAGTTTTCTTAATAGCATTTTTTGTTAGATCTCAAGATATTTGTCTAATTTTAATGTTTTGTAGGACACAAAATGTATGGTTTTATTAAACAGTCTCCTCTTTTCATCATGCGTCAGTAACAAAATCATGAAATGTAAAAATTAACCGGCAGATTTTTTTACTGTTGCTTTCATAATACAGTCGACTCTCGTTAATTTAAACCTGCGATAATTTGAACCTCTCTATAATTCAAAGTTATCACGAATTCCCTACAAAATCTCTTTATATTTCGAACTAAATCCATACATTTTTATGCACTTGGTAATCCAAACAAAAAAATCATTGCTATATAAGAAAACGACGCGTTAATTCAAACTCATCGGCGTCCAACACTTGACAATTCAAAGTTGCAAACATTTGACAATTCAAAGTTACAGAGGCAAAAAGATTGTAAGTACCTACAATTACAATTTTGCGACAAGTTCAAACTTGTATCAACGAGCCTTTGTTTTTGTTATGATTAGTTTGACTATTTGAAACACACTTTTAATTAATTGGTTTGTGTTATCATTCAGTTACTGTTATTCTTTCGGTGGTATGTATACAGAATAAAATTTTCTGTTGGTCATGAACCCTAGAAAGTATAAATGTTTGACGATTGCTGAAAAGAATTTAATCGAAAAAGTAGAGGAAGGTAATAAGAAAAGTGATGTAAAAGATTTTAAGATTCCTCTGAGTACTCTTTCAACCATAATAAAGCACAAGGAGAAAATTAATGCAAACCGGTATAAAAGAGTTCTTTCGAAAAATTTATTAATTTATATTATGATTACATGTGTGTACACGAATGTAGCTCTAAACTTATGTGATTGAATAGCAGTTAATAAATAATCATTGATCAACACTTAATAATTCGAAGTTTAATTTATACACTCTTACAAATTTCGAATCAATTGATATTTGAAACTGTCAATAATTCGTAACATTTAAGAGTCCCTTGACCTTGAGTTTCGAATTAACGAGAGTCGACTGTATTTGGATAATTTAACAGCCACACTGTCCTGCTATTTTTGACACTATATCATCTTTATGACCTCATGTTTTTCATATACAGTACATTGTAACAATTTTTTTCATTAGTCTGAAATGAAATAGAGTAAAGTTCTTCTAAGAAAAGATTTGTCATTGTTAAAATTATTCTGGTTGCACCAAAACAAGCACAAAAGAAGTCTATTATTCTATTCACAGATTTTGTCATCATACAAATGTATTGTTAAGAGTAACTATTGTACTGCCTACTTGAAATGTTACGTACGTTCACATTTAACTGAGTGATTCAATTATAGCTGAGGCATTAAAATTTGAGATAGTTTATAATATGTTTCGCTGGTGATGTCATTGATTCACTGCCATTTAATTTTTGAAAGTGGTAGAGCCTGTGATCTGCCCATGGCTCGCATGCTTAAATACAATCTATTTCTTCAGTGAAGCAGCAGCAATGCTGTGTTTTGTGTCGAAGGGTGCAGTATGCAGTCAACAGGACAAAGAGTCATTCCATCTTAAGCCTCAGGGGTAGCAACGCATCCTCTTACAGTCTTGCATGGACAGGACTATGCGAATGCGAATATGGGACGGTCTAAGGGCGGCAGTGAGCATTTAAGGGAAGGTTCTAGTTCAGAGGCTCGAAAATGTGCATAATTTCATGATTTTTTTTTGAGAGTACATAAGTATTTTTTTGTTTAAAGTTTGTAGCATTTATTTGTCTATATTTAAAGAAGTTTACAAAATTTTTTCGAGTAAAAATAATACAAAATAGCAGCTTCAGCCCTCACTGACGACGGTCGTGCGCGGCGGTGGACAGTGTGCGCGGGGCACTCCACAGCCCTGCCAAGTGATCTGAAACGAAAAAACAAAAAAAAATCTTAAAGTAGATGAAATCTGGGGGGCCTTATGAAGTTCTGATTTTTAAAAACCCTTATTAAAAAAAATGGGGACCCTTTGAAAAAAAAACACCTTTTTTGCCTCTTTTTATTTGTTAAACGTTAAAAAAAACTATACTAAAAATATTTTTTGACAAAAAACGCTTTCTGAAGGCCCCCTAAATTGAATAAGCTTTAATTTGAGCCGTCAAACGTCGAAATCGGTGTAGTCGTTGAAGCGGAATCGCGCCCCGCGCGCAACAAAAAAGGTGTTTCGAGAAAAACGTGTTTAAAGTTTGACGAAGAAAAATCGTATATAATGTTTTTTTTGACACTTACAATCAGCTAATCCCACACCATACAGGGTTCCTTCCTCATCTTCAAAAAGCATGTTTTGCTGAACTTTGGTGCTGATTTTGTCAATTCTGGCCTTTTTCGCCAACACTGATACACCAACTGTTTTCACCTGGCAGGCAGTTCTCGTGTTTCGGTTCCTCGTCCGTGGAGCATTTATGGTCCAACGTTGCCCAAACAGCTTTTCGAATTTCTTCGGCCGAATTGGGGTGTCGTCTGATGGCAAGTCCGTAGTATAAAGTCTTTTCTTTCGCGGCCGATACGGACGAATATCTCCCACTGATTTTCGCGTGTTCGGCATTTTCGATCACTGTTACTTGCCAGAAGTTCGAAACGCAACTGAAATACGTTACTCTGAATGGAGCGCTCGTTCGACCGAAGGAACGCAGAGGTATACGAGCACACAATAGACGGAATTTACAAGAATTTGTTCCGAGGGGCACAAACTTACTACCTGTAGTATAGATGAGCCGCTCAGGCGGTGAAAACTGGCGTTCGGAGCGCCTTACCTTGAAGCGGCTCCGAGCGCGCGCTTCTACCTGTTTTCCGGCCGACGCGCTCTCTCGTCTATATGCTATAACTCGCAAAATCAATTAGATAGGAAAATATCCTTTTGCCTACACATTTTTAAGACCTTAAGGATGAAAATAAAACAATATAAAAAAAAAAGTTTTTTTGGTCGATTTGGACTAGAACCTCCCCTTAACACCAGATGCATACCCATGATAACACCATGCATACCTGTTTACTGCCTCTTGACAAAAAAATCTGAACTTCAGCGGTGACGAGCACTTGACCGTTCATACTGGACTCTGCGATCTCGTGACCTGGGCTGCAGTTAAGCGAACTTGGCGTTAACAGGTTCCCTGTCCGATGAATCATATAATACATGGGACAATTTTTGTCCCAATTTTTATAAGTTCATGAATCACATATGATCAAAGTTAAAGGTAAGTTTGGACATGTGGAATATAATGTGGAATATATATAAGAAAAAGTGAAAAAAGTATAGTGATTTATGTTTTTTTTTTGTTTTTTTGGAGATTTATGACTGTGACAAAATATTGTACGTATAAACAATATGAATCACAATATTTATTGTCTGATCAGTCTTTATTTTTCTTATAATTACTTTAGGAAAACACAACATCTTTTGTTGGGTAACTAAATAAAATCATAAAAATCCTAATTATCTTTGTGCCTATGAGGTTAGTGCACCGCATTGTAATACATCATGCAGTAATATTTTCCTGCATTCGAGGCACTCTGTATTTACTTGCCGAATATTTCTTCCGAGAACGAATTTTTTTATATTCACATTCAAAAATGCACTGTACTGATAATTTCATGACGAGTTGAAGAATAAACAAAAATCATTGACATAATATTATATGCAATGTCAAGAGTGAGTATTTTGTATAACTACCCTCACGCGTAACAATCTTGAGTTGAAAACTATCTTGAGTTATTGTATTTTCATTCATTCAATTACAGAGTAAAAAACCAATGAAGCATATGTGATTCCGTAAGCATACCGATCATCCGATACTTATTTGCGCGCTAGGTCCGTACCTAGCGCGCAAATAAGTATCGTATGTGATACATTGGGACGTAAGGAGATAAAAACTGTAACAACACGCTCATAATATATCATATGTGATTCATATATATTACTTAATACAATTTTTGACCATTTCTATGAATGTAGGTACTTCAAATATTTGTTTATACCATCTAGAAATACAAATACAAACTGAATTTAAAAAACGCGGGACGTAGTTAAGTCAAATATTTATTTTGTATGGGGACAGAAAACCATAATCTTCGCAGTATCTGTCTGATTTGATGCCTGTTGAGTGACTGCCGCCAGCTGAATAGGCCTTGTGGCTTCTATCATTATCAGCCACAGCTGCTAGCTCCTCAAGGTCCTTGGCCTTGCTAACTGCTAGTACAGCACGTATCTACTTGTGAGGGCAAATGTTCTTCCCACAAAATCCTCACTGTCTGAGCGACTCCTTCATTTTTGCAAGAGCTGAGAAGGCCTCTGGTCGCCTAAGTCCATTTCTCGCAACAGTTATTTAATTTTCAGGTTAGCAGTATCTTCATAAACTGCCAATTATCTGTCCTGCAACGTAGCACATTTCTGCATATGCGGGGGGTCCAAAATATTATCAGTTATTTCTGTGATAGTGTCCTTACTCAATTTTAATAATATCAGATCAAACATCACAGCATCCCCTAATTTTTGCGGAGTCAATATAGTTTCCACCCTCTTGAACTACACTCTGGGATGACCCAAAAGTCCGGGATCCGCGCAGATAGTGAGACTTCCCCAATACTCCCGGAAGCCGCTTCTTTGTTGTCCACCATTTTCCACGATGTTACACTGCAGCTATGTAGGTTAACGTTCTTGTCGAAGGGTCACTAATGTCGGAAGTATGCACATCGTCCTTGTGTGTATATGTGTAGATATAATTATGTGGTATGACAAATAAAAGATGGTATTCCGGGAAACACTTGTTTTAATCCTCGAACGACAATGTACGCTATTGTTGAGGGATATGAGTAGAATCTGAGCCAAAGAAAATAACCCCGCGCGTTTTGACCCGCGTCGAACCAGAAGCGCTGACGGCGCTCATATTTCAGTGCTACTGCACTTGCACTTACGACAATTACCTATGCCCCTACAAATTATAATGTACTGAGGCAACTTAATATTAATTTATTTAACAACAGTTAAGATTTAGATTTTTTCAATATATTTATTCATGTACGAGTATGTATAATAAGAAATGCACGAGTCAATTATTATTTCGTTTGTCCCTTATTTTAAATTAATTTAAAGAGTTGGATTTGAAAATATCTTATTTTCTGCAACAAAAAACGAGCTAAACTTTAAACCATTCTCCTGTAGAGCTGTAAATTGACAGTTCTAACTTTTACATCCAAAGTCTTATCATTATCAGTGTTATTAAGATCAAGGAATGGAATATGATGGTTGTTATGGAATATGATGGTTGTTAACAGTGTTAAGTCCTGCATCAGGTGTGCTTAATAAACTAAACAGATTTTGCGATATCAGTCATGATCTGTTAATTGACAATTTTTAGTGTGAAAAATTGGTGTAGTTGGTATTGGTTGGTATTGGTGTAGTTTGACAAATAAAAAGTTTGTTAGTATGTAGTTAGTAGTAGGTAGTTATTGATGGATAAACATTGATGGAATATATGTGCAGTAAAGCAGCAGTAATGTTGCAGTTCAGTTTAAGAAAAATCCAACAGACGCAGGAGAAACGTCCTACGTCTGTTGGATCCATTTGCCTGTTTAGTCATTACATCATCAGCCAAAAGTCTTGCAAGGAAATCAGTCCTGTGCGAGGTTGAAAGAGCATATTAATGCTGCTCGCATTGACTATTTAACACCAGAGCTTGTTTGCTACTACAATAAAATAAAAAAACATGAGAAACTTAAAAAAGAATAGTTTTATTCTTTTGTCTTTCAACATATTCTTGTTCCTTAGCGCGGTTGTCCCGCAAGCCTCCCCGTGCGTTGCCACTTGCGCGTCGTGCTCCGCCCCGTGCAGTTCGTCTACGCTCAGCTTCGGCTGGACGCGACAAGCGATCGGATATGCGCGCTCGGTACTGGGCGCTGCTGTTTGGAGACCTGCATCGTTCTGTAAGTGACAAATGACAATCTAGTATTATATGGTGTAACTTTAGTCGGCGTGGTGTTTTTTTTTATTAACCGTGTAGATTTTCACTGGCATTTACATGCAAGTACCGTAAATTTTGTTGAACGTAATAATTCTGTATAAACATAGTAGTTCACGTAGGCCTCCTGCATATACAGTTGCATCTTTTTTAATTTTCTTCTCATGATACATTATGAATGGGTATACAAAAATGATGATCAAGTTTTAGTATTTCAAAACTGTATCAAGGTGATATTTCACTACTGATCTACCTAAATCAGTGAAATAAAGTAATTTTTCATGTTGTTTTTTACAGGTAGGTGAAATTTACAACTTCGTTGAGGCCAATGAGAATTTAAATGAGTGCCAAGAAGTGATTCTGGTTTTAGAAAATTACACCCGTGATTTTAAAGCTTTAGGGGAATGGTTTAGACTGAAATGGGAGTATGACAATACTCCACCACCGCAGCGACCTCAGAGCTTAGCTTGGGAGATTAGAAAGACTGACTTTGTTCGACTTGACTTTAGACGTGCATATTCTGTTAAAAGTTCACCGTCCGTGTCAGGGAAAAATAGTCCTTGCCTTTCTGGACATAACACACCGAGTGGTAAAAACAGTCCTAATTTGACAGGAAAAGCAAGTCCCGCCAGTGGGAAAATTAGCCCCAGGATTTCTTCAACGCATTCCAGTACAAGCCCGAAGGGTAATATTGAGTTCTTTGGTAGTAAAATTGTTGCAACCAAACCTGACTCTAAAGGACCTAAAGAATCCCCTAGGCTTTCTGGCATCAAAGAAAAAGAGGTCAAAGAAAGTGGCGATGAGAGTCAGGTTGTAGAACCCGTAGCTACGATAACTGAAATTGTTAATACAGTTGAAAAAAGGGATGATAACAAGGATATCAAAAAGCTTGCAATGTTTGAAATAGGAAAAGCCATAGAAATTTCAAACGTTTCTCCTAAACCAGTAGTGATAAAATCTCCTAATGATACAAAGTTGCAAACTGCTGATATATCAGCAAAGCTGTGTGCCACAGAACTTTCTAGTCAAGCAAAGACAACTATAGCACAATTAGATGCAATGGAAAATGTTTTTCTTAACCAGCAATTGATGGACAATCAAATCAAAAATGAAAATATAGTAAACAGTGACAAAGAAAATGTAGACAACTTAAATAAACAAGGTAATGATGCTCTTATTGGCGACGAGATACAATCTAGCAATACTGAAAAAAAAACACAAAGTCCTATCGAATCCCCAACAAAATCAGAAGACAATTTTGCTGATATATCTAATGAAAGTTCCACGAAGTCAAACGACGAAAAACCACCTGATGTTATTTTAAATGTTGGGTTTAAAGAACATAATATTGATTTGGAACAACCAGAAATTGTGAAAGATTTATATACGGATATACAAAAAGATATGAAGCAAGATAGCACTGATAAAAGCAATGAACTAAAAGTTGACACTGATAAAAGCAACGAGCATAAAGACCAAAAAGAAAATGAGCCAACCTACAGTGTTGAAGTCGAGGAATCAAAAGATAGTACTGAAGAAATAAAAAAAATAAATGAAATAATAAAAGAAGCAGTTAAAGAATCTAATTTTACTTTAAGTGATCAATCGAAGAAGGACCATGATATGAAAAAATCAGAAAATAAAACAATACCAGATATAAAACAAAATAGGCCAGCGTATTCCACCGCTGCTGCTAAACCTAAGTCTGTAAGTGCACCAAAAACTGATGTTAAAACATCAATTAAATCGATCCCACTATCTAGAAGTTCTACAGTTGTTGAACTAAGGTCAAATGCGCCATCCAAAACTCAAAAAATGTTTCAGAGGAAAAATCTTACAAACAAATGCAGTTATCCCTTTAATTTAACAACAGGCCGTAAAAGCCTTTTTGATAACTCTCCAGTTTCTATTAACAAGCCTCCATTAGTTAAAAAGCCCTTTAACAAGAATACACTAATGGCGTCGGGTGATAGTAAAGCGAATTTAATTAAGGCTGATCTTAAAAAAAAACCTCCTCGACCCACATCTTTAAAAATCATTGACAAGGGGGATAAAACGATGAAAACTGAAAATAATAACCCTGCATTGCAGAGTATTAAAGATTGTGGGGAGTACGGTAGTTGTGATACTGTTGTGGCTCAAATCGATATGTCTCGAATAGATTCTAGTGAGAGTCTTAAAACTTTAGTTCCTGAAGATATGCAAGATGTTGGTAATTCTGTTGAAGTACTTGCAGTGGATGACAAAAAAGATAACGAAGGTTGGCTTACAGTGAAATCTAAGCGTTGTACCCGCGAATCAAAAAAACAGTCTAAATCACATTGGACAAGCAGATTTCATCAACCCTCAGCAACTACGAGTCTACCGACGCTCAATATCTTGGTATCGCCAAAACAAGAGACTAAGTCTGTAACGGACGCTCCTATAATGGCTAAGTTTGATCGGGCACAATCTGAACAACCTCAGAATCATGAGAAACCGTCATCAAGGACATTAAAGGTTAGTAACAAACTTCAAGTGATCGATCAGCCAAAGCAAGTGGATAAACCGGAACCAAAGGTGGTGAAAGTCGAAGCAAAGCAGAAAGCTCAGGGAAAACTGAAAGATCCGGCAATGATTAGGCAAAAGTCGGACGTAACTGGACTAAAAACTCGATCTTCAAAGTCTAAAGTTTTGACAAAAAAAGCTGAAAAAGTAAAAGATTCTAACAGAAACGACGACTATTTGGATTTAACGAAAAACCGCCTACATTCGTCATTAGAAAGCCTAACAACGGGGTTGGCTAGATCCCAGGAAAGCACAGAGGATGCCTTTGATTTTGACAAATGGAAGGCTGAGTTCAAATCTACATTTACCTTTTTAGATGATGACGACCAGATATCCGACCAGAATGAATTGCTAATGTCAGCCGATCCATCTGAAATGTCTGAAATAGCGGAGATGACTTCACAGATAGAGGAAAATGAAAGAAAGATCAGTTTGGCCTTAGATTTCCAGTGCGAAGTTGACGAGAGAAAGCTTTGCGAGGAAGAGGACCTTCTTAATCGCCAGATTATGGAGCTACAACAAGTTTCCGATATAGATTTGGACACTGAAACAGACGATACAGAGGTAATCATTATATTTTCTTTGATATAAGTTTGCATATATATCGAATTCTGACAAGTTTTTTTTCATATTTACAATAATAAAAATCACGCTATTTATCACTATGCAAATACGATTTTAACTGGCAATTTGTTATACTTTACAATCAGATACTTTATATAGTACCCGTATA
>DWEU01000050.1:0-10494 GCA_018247155.1 Charidia lucaria
CAGTGAAATGCCGGTGTACCCAGCAAGCATTGCCTAGATCAGCAATTTTTACTTCTAAATCACATACTTCAAAAGCAGGGTCAGGTTTTTTATCATTAGACTTACTTTTAGTTTCGGAAATAAAGGAGGGTGGGGTATCTATCATCTCTCCTTCAGACATTGGAGTGCTCACATCATCACCACAACCATACTGTTTGTTTCTTACCTGGACAGCATCAGCGTCAGTATCAAACGCTTCATCATCAGCTCGCTGTCCATCAATACAACCATTTACAGTAGCATCATTTTCAGAACGTGTTGTCTCTATGACACTGGCCTCCTCCGGTGTCTGGGGAGAATCATCATTATCTTGGGACATAGGAGCAGATTCACTATTATTATCTACTTTTTTTTGTTCCTCTATTTCCTCTATTTGTTCCATTTGTTTCTTAAGTAGCATTGATTGACGTTTAGCTTTTTTCTTTAGCTTTTTCTTTTTGTTTCTACTCATCTTGCCAGTAACCACTTGTTCTTGAAACTCCTTGGGTGCTGTGCTTATCAAAGAATGGGGTAATCTGAGGCCTAACGAGTGCAACTCTGTTGCCTCAGCTGCCAATTTGCGTATGTAGGGTTCATCTACACAAACCAACACATTTTCAGGCTTTATGTCAGTATGTATTATCTTGCACTTAGTGTGAAGGTAATCTAATCCCTCCAATACCTGGCGTATAATTGTTTTGACATTTTCTCGTGGAATGCCTCTGTAATTGGACTTCAGAATCAGTTTCAAAAGGTGATGACCGAGAACTTCGAACACCATGCACACATGGGTACCGTTCACGCCAGTTATTTTGAAATCGTTTAACAACTGAACAGTTTTGTGCCTCTTGGGGTCGGTAGGATCGCTGTCGCGAACAGCTTTTAGTATCTTAATTTCGTCTAGGGCCGTTTCCGTAAAATGCGGAGCTGATTTGACAACTTTAAGCGCCACGAATCTTTTGTCGACGAGATCCCAACACAGCCACACAGTGGAGAAGTGGCCCCAACCCAACTTCCTAGTGACGTGGTAGCGGTTTAGGAATAAGTCTCCGATTTTGACAGGATGGTACCCACCCTTGCAGTAGTCGGCGCTATCTTCCTGTTCCTCATCATCGCTGGCGTACTGCTCGTCCTCGTCTTCCTCGATCGTCTCATTGGAAGAACTATGTGTCGGCTCGAGGCGATTTTGATTCTGATTGCGCAGCCCATTTCCTTGACCAGCAGCGCCGTGATCTTCCTCACGATTTTTCTTCTTTCCGAGTTTATGTCGCTTCTTTTTCGCCTGTATGGCGAGAACTCTCCTATTTACATCTGATTTAGAACTCATTTAGTAAATGAAAATACTCTCAACAACTTGGATATATTATAAAAATTTTATCTTTTCATCTCAATCTTTTTGTTTGAGTATGGCGGCCGGCAGACAGAACAAAATGCGCTCGAAGAGAGGCCTTCAAAATGTTGCCATCGTTATATTCATTGTCTAACTGTATTTTATACTTTGTTTGTTTATTAGCTGTATGTTTATTAGCAAGGCAAATTGATGAAGGCAATGTAATAATATTGGCTTTTATTTTTGGTAATAGATAGAGTGAAATGAGCAATAACCAAAGGCCTTTAAATATATATAAATATAAACTCGAAGATTTTCTGATGCAAATAAACAACAGATATAAAATTTACATCCCTCAATATTTGCCAATATAATAGTTTTAAAGTCAAAAACTCAGCTAAAGCTTAATTCCAGATAATATGTATTCTGTAAGAAAAAAACTAAAAATAAAATTTATAACAAGGTTTATTATCATAATACATGACGCTTAAGTTAAGAACTTAATTTGATATTTTATTATTTACTGTTTGTTTGTAAAGATTGTTTTGGTAAATCGGCAGTAACTTTGCTTTCTCTTGATGACATTGTTTTAACGGGTATTAAGAAAAGACCACCGATTGTAATAAATGTTCCTGCTACATAAAATGCAACTGAAAATCCGAAATTGTTTTTGAGAACTCCTGCAATAGGAGTACTTACTAAACTTCCTAGACCTTGAAAAAGTATAATTATACCAGTTGCATTTGTTAAATTTTCTAAGCCATACAATGACACAATAACCATACTTCTTAGAGAAGCTAAACTAGCTATGGAGAAACCAAATATAAAACAGTATACATATTGATAGTATAAATTGTATGACATATCAGATAGTATTGTACTTATTCCACACAAAATAATAGCAAGAGCAAATATACGTAAGGGTTCAACCTTACAGGCTAATGCTCCCAATACTAATCTGCCGGCTGCATTTGCCAGTGAAATAGCGCTTACAAAAAAAAGACAATGATTTGGATCAACTCCTGCTATTTCATTTCTGGTTTGAATAAAAACTAACGGAACTAAATATCCTAAGTATACCATAAAACCAGCTGAGCACAACAATAAAAAAGAGCCTTTCTTCAATAATTTAGGGTCCATCATCGTGGCTAATACTCTTCTTGCAGCAGTTGTAAAAACTCCTCGTCGTTCTTCCAAATCTGCGGCCGTTGCAGCTCTTGATACAGCCAATTGATATTCCAGGCCAGTTTTGGCTTCCGCTCTAGTATCTAACATACTATTATGATATGCAGGTAACTTTTCTATTTTTCCATCATAAAATGCATCATCTCGATACATTGGTCTTGATTGTGGTATATGCTCCTCCCATTGGCAGAGGCGAGCACAGCAACTACTCTTTTTAGGTGTTTCCATTTGTACATTAATCTCCATATTTCTTTTTGATTTATCATGAACGCTGGTGCGTGATATAATAGATTGAACTTGCTTTAAGTGCCGTTGACTAATACCACTGTGAGGAGAATGTGCAGTCAGAGTCAGCTTTGAAACAGGCGCCGTTGACGGCCCTGGTTGTGTAGACGATGTAGCTTTACTTTCGCCAACAACTGCAGCTGCAGTTGGGAAATTCGAATTCGAAACAGCACTAAAGAGCTTTTCCGTAGCGGTAGCACGTATAGGGTCAGCTTTGGTGCCTGATACAGTACGTTGAAGTCCAGCTGTAGATAAGTTTGGTAAATATGTTACTGTACGTGTAGGGTCGTCCGTCGTTTGGACAACAGTTAATGATAGAAGAGGTTGAAATGTCATACCTAAGAAATATATTAAACCAAAAAGTCCAGAATGAAGCAGTGTAGTAGTACGCCATCCAGCCAACTTCACTAAATAAGTGTTCATTGGAAAAAATGTCATTGTTCCAACACTAGAGCCACACGTTGCGATAGCTAAAGCTAAAGATCTAAGTCTTTCAAAATAAAAACCCACGACCAGTGCTGATGACATGTTTATCAGACAATAGCCAAATCCAGCAAAACCTCCATAAAATACACAAAGTGAAGCAAAATTTGTAACAAAATAGGAAGTCAACAATGAAAAAGAACTTAAAACTGATCCAGACATAATGCACGCTCTAAAACCAAAGCGATTAATAAATGCCGAAGCAAGTGGTCCAGCAATAAAATAAATTGATACTGCAATTGAGTTGACTAGAGCCACCAAGGAGTCCGATACGTTAAAGTCATTTGCTATGTCTGGTAGCATGCTGCCAAAGGTAAAAGTAACTCCATCAAGAATGCAAATACTTGCAAAAGAAGCCATAACCACAACCCAGCCCCAGCCACCTTCTTGAGGAACAGATATTTGTGCAGCAATTTCAGTCTCTTCACCACCTTCTAAATTATCTGGTCTGCTAACAATTCTGCTTTGTGCAAGTATAATGCTTTTTCTCGGTTCAGTCTTTACTAAAATTGGTTTAGGGGGCATTTTTTACTACATCACTTGTTATTGTAATCCTCGTATAATAGGCAAAAGATACGTTAATAATTTGTATTGTGGCAGGTCTGTCTTAGTATGATTTTTGATAGCGACATGTAATTGGTTATTGTCAGCGCAAAATTGAAAATGATAATATAAAATGTCTTTGAATAGTGATAACTTTTGTGTGTGTTGCAGATAAAAAAACCCATAACCGAAGATAAGACATAAAATATTGTATATTAGATTAGTATATCTTAAAACTGGCAAGTTAAAAAGTTGTTACTATAATACATTGAACTTTATTTTACAAGTACGCTGTACTTGCTTGCTTACAAAATGTCAAATAATTAATGTGCCGATTTGAGACGCTCCTACCGAGCGTCGGTAGAACTAAATCTGACAATTAGAAAATACCAGCGCTTGTGTGGGAAGCTTACACTAGAAATCAAATATTCAAACTGTCTTATTCTTGCGTAATAAAATATGATAATATATAAGCTGTAAAAACCGCTATGACAAAAAATAGCGGAATAATCTTTAAACAAGTCAATCAATAAACAAGTAAATTTAATAATAATAATTAAATTAACTTCACTTATTGATTAATATAATCAAGAAACTAAATTTTTCATGAATACTTTACTACAATTAAACACGAATAATGCTCTGGTTTCATATAAAATAACAACGAATAATTTGTTGTCAGACAATTTGTTATCATGTCGGTTCTTAGCGTTAGTTATTATTATATATATTTTAATCCAATTTGTTTTGAATTTTATTTAATACTAGCTGTTCCCGCGACTTCGTCGGCGTGAAATTTAAAAATAGAAAAAATAGCCTAAGTTACTCCTTATTACATCACCTATCTGCCAGTGTAAGTCCCGTCAAAATCGGTTCAGCCGTTTCGAAGATTAGCGTGAACCAACAGGCAGACAGACAAAAATTGTAAAAAATGTTATTTTGGGATATGCACCGTGTATGCATCCATATGAAGTTACTATAAGAAGCGGTTATTTCAATATTACAAACAAACACTCCAATTTTATTTATTTATATAGATTGTATTAAATTTTAGGGAGTATATTAATTGCTTCGTCTAATGTACACAATATTATATATCTATGTAACGGAAACTTTCATTCGTGATTTTGACCGACTTCGGGACGTAGGATTATTGGGGATGTAAACAATTTTTTTTTATAGATGTACATGCAATATAATTATCTAATTCATGTAGTAATTTAAAATCTAAAAATAAATTTAAGTTTCAAAACCGCTATCATAGCGGTGCTGTGACGTAACGTCCCTCTTCTAAACACTATAACTAAGTATTCTTTTGATGTAAATCTGTGATATATTGTTAGTCTTAGAATTTAGAACTTCTGTGTTTTCAATCATTATATGCGTAATTGTAGGCGTGTTAACGTTACGCTTCGTTTCAGTTGCCAAATTACTTGAAACATTTTATGGAATACCACATCAAGGGTTCAATGTCTCAAATACGGATAAAAAAGATTGCCTACTTACTAACCCTGTTTTTACCTCTCAACCCCATAGAAAACGCACATTTAACATGAGTAGACTTTCGAGTCATAAAAGGCAAAAAAATATTGGATTGAAGAATGGTTTAAAGAGAAATGCCAAAATCAGAGTACAGTAGGACAAAGATGCAATGATGATAGCGAAATGCCTACTGGGTGTTCAGGTACAAAGACAATAAAATTTTTTTGAATATTCATTTTATGGTGTAAGTTCAGTCATGTACATTCTGTGTTTAGACCTCATCGCTTGTTACGTTCGTTATCGTTAGGAAGTTAGGTATATTATACAGTATGCAGAAATTTCATAATTAGCGCTAGCAAGCTTTTTTATAAAGGCCTGCCAGCTAAGCACATCTATTCGATTTTACACTTAATTATAGAATTCAAATGGAATAAATCCTAAAACTGTAATAAACTTTCATAGCTCAAAATAATGTTTTTGCTATAAATTATCACTCATTGAAAATCTGATAAAGCCTTGATCTCTAGCCTAATACAGATTACAAGGTTAAAGTCGGTCAAAATCACGTTCAAAGTGTCCGTTATATGCCAAGCGTAATAAAAGCGTGTTAAAAATAAGGAAAAATAGAATGATTTATTTGTGGATAAACTATTACAATGATGAAATTAAACCTTTTGAGTTTATAAGAAACCTGTGCTCCCCACGCCAAGCGTAAAATTCGATCATTGATACCTACAAAATCATAGTGATAGTAACATATGTATTTGTCGGAGAGGCAGTTTTCAATAATTCAAAGAGTTTTCAATAGACACTTATTTAAATGCGTCAAATGCCAAATTACGTTTACGGTACATTTTTATCTATTGTGCGTAATCTAATCTACATAGTCTGTAACTTATAAATTATTTATAATGATGATTATAAAAGTAAATAAAAACATTGCTAAGCCTCTTTTAGGCTGTCTGTATTACACTGTGTGTTATCTGTTTACGTGTATAAAACAATCTGTGGTCAATAAGGCATAAAACGCGCTATTACGCGCGTTTTTCGTTGTTTTCTGATGAACTGTCAATAATGTAGATTAAGTAAGTAGGTACTTTAAGTGTGTCAAGCTAAGAGTTTGGAGGGAAAATAGAATTTATAAATTAAGCATTAATAAATTGGTTTTTAACAAGCCTAAGGTAACCTACCTTATTGAAATGTCTCAAACAACAATAACTACGTTTTTTAACAGTAGAAAAAGGCCGGCTTCTGACGATATTGTTAGTTCTAAGAATAAAATTGCCCACATAGATCGATCTGGGGATTCTAAGTTAGTATGGAAGACTCCTGCTCCAATTGGTAATAAACTAAATTTTACCACAACTATATCCAAGCCTGACATTTCCAAGGCTACAGAATCTAAATCTGGATTCTCTGAAAAGGTCAACAAAACTGTTGATGTTTTTGCCAAAAAAGTAAATGCTTCGAATGTTAAGGTCAATAGACCTGACACTGTAAATACGGCCCGAAAAGAGTTAAGCCTTGGCGACATTAAGAAAAAGTTATCTGGAAGCTCTCGATTAGCTGAACTTAGAGCACGAGCTGATCGCATCAGCAAAGGAATTCAAGAGCTCAAGGAGACAACAGAAAAACGAAATCTTAAGGACTTCAAATCAATAGATGTGGACGTCCCGCAAAGGTTTGATTCCATGTAATATCTTGCAAACACCATCCTCTAATAAGCCTGATTTCATGTATGGTATTATATTATCAATTGTGTTACTTTTTAGTCCAAGTAAATGTGCTGCAGCTAGTAAGGATTTGCTTTCTCCCTCCAAGAATCAAGAAGATAATGAAAGCAAAGTGCACAGCAGACCCTTGATTTCTCCACGAAAAGTAGTAGTTAGTCCAGTCAAAAGTCCCAATAAGGTTGGTACAGCTTTCTTGTTTCATGTAAAAATAAAAAAAAATAGTATATATGTATATGAATGAAACATTATTTTAACTATTAATAAGCAGCTTAATTAGAATTAAATGAATTAAAGTTGTTTGTTACCAAAGAAATTTTTGATGTTTCAAACAATAAGTACATCATCGTGGCATATGGGACGAAGAGGCATTGTGTTAAGCCTCAGGAATAGCAATACATAGGGATGGATAGGTATCCAGACTCGCATGGGACATCTGTCTTTTCTATTTTTATAAATTTAAAACAGGGGTGGAATGTCTATGGGCAGCAGTGATGTGCCACTAGATGGCTTGCATGCTTATTTGCTACTTCTTTGAAACAAAAAAATAAACTATATGCATTACAACCACCTAGCAATAATAAGGATATTAATTATGATTTGTCAACTGGTGGTGCTGGTGTCAATGGGTTATGGATTTTCTCAGATGTTTAGTTTTTCTGATTTGTATAAAGTTTTAGTAATATATTTTTTGGCAATGAGGTATTTGTTATTTGGTAATAAAAATTTACAAGTTTTGAAGTAAATGTCTTATATTATATACAAATGGGCATTTAACAATTAAATTTTATAGAAAAAAATATTTATTAAATTTAGTTTTTAATTACCTCATAGTTCTATATAACCTCAAAATCATAGGTTCTTTAATGAGCATTTTTTTAAAAAGTATAGAGTTCTATTGAAAATTTTGATATCACCAATAAAAACCACTCTCTTGCTTATCTAAAATGTGGAATATGTGTACTAATATACAAGAATATAATTGCATTCACTATATTTAACATTTTCACATATTGGGGAACATAAAGGCTAAACAAAATATTTAATTAAAATAAATCCATAGTTTACATAGTTAACAATGATAACATTATCTACTTCACTTGTAATAGATTCCTATTCCACCTTAGCTCTTTAATATTTGTTTAAAGCAATTAACTTATTTGTATGAAGCTTAAATACCAATTAGATATGTTTGATGTATTTGTCTTTATGTAACTTACACTGGCATTAGCACTTATGTTATGTAAATTTTAACAATAGTAATAATGATTACAATAAATATTACATGAATCATTACTGATACTTTGCATTTCTTTGCTAAACAAAATCTGTCTAGCCTCACACAGACAATTAAGAGATTTTTTGTAATATAACTGTCTTTATGGTTTTCAAATCACTAACTATACTATTTGTAATTTGCCAGGTACCAGCATACATTAGACATGCATCTTTGGCTGCAACACCAACAAGTCTTCCATTACCTCATCACTACAGATTCCTAGCAGAACTCTTCAGAGGCATGGAAACAGTAGTGTCGTTGATGTACAATAGAAATGAAAAAATAACTTTCAATAAATTAAAACCATCTGTACAAGAAATGTTGAAAAGAAACTTTTCTGAAAAACACTTAGCTCAAATAAAGCACCTAGTACCAGACTTTTACAATTTTGATATTCAGAAAATCAAAATGTTCACCACAACTTCAAATAAGGAAGCATATGAAACGGTGATCTCGCCAATTTTGCCCAATGACATCAAGGTAATGAACCCCAGTGTCCTATTGGAAAGGCGCAGATACTTCTATGATACATTACTTCAGTTAGTTAAAAAATATCATGCTCAATATTTATTAGCATTAGACCCTCCCATTGAAATATCTGATGAAAAACTTGTTCGTTGGCATCCAGAGTTTGAGTTGGAGAAGATTCCAGATATTGAGGGAGCTAAGTTACCAGAGATGCCAAATGGAGAAAAGCTCTCTTCTGCACAAGATGTTCTTGCAAAGGCTAGAGAGCTATTTAAGTGCAATACGAAAATGGAGAGAGCTCTAGAGAAGCTTGCTCAAGCTAAAGCTAGAGGGCTTACAGAGCAAGAAAAAATTGTTACTGGTATTCAAGAAAATAAGAAACCTTTGTCTTCTACTTTTAATTCAGCTACTAAGCAAACAAATTTGCCAGGAACCAGTGGTATTACTATTTTAAATCCTGCATTACGGAATTTACCAGCTTCATTACTGGAAAAAGTGAAAGCAAAACAAGCAGCTAAAGCATTAGTAGCAATGACAAGGTCATCAGAAAATGAAGAAAAATATCAAACCTACTGCCGTCTGCCAGATCTTGCAAAAACTCTGAGAAATATATTTGTTACTGAAAGAAAGAATGTGTTAGCTCTTAACATCATACTCTCAAAATTAGATAGTAGTTTTAAATCAAATGTGTCATCAAGCCAGTTACAGAAAGATATAAAACTATTGACAGATGAAGCACCCGAATGGATAAAATGGCATGATATTAGAGGTACAAGTTATCTAAAGTTAGACAAACATACTGATTTAAAAGCTATAATTTGTAAATTAGAGGCTATGGCTGAAAAGTATAAGACTGATTAAATCTTAACCATTATTATATAGTGTTAGATCTGCAAATTAAGTACCAAATGCAAAATTAAACATGTAACATCTTTCATCAAATTATGTTACATATAAATTTTGTTGACTTCATATTTTGATATGCAATAGTTGTTTAGATGTATACTTAATTGTTGCTGATTGACATTTTAATTTTTTTTTTCTATTTATAATATTTGTGGACATGGAATAATTTACGTGATACATTTTATATATAAAAATGATTACTTAAGTATCCCAATGGACATTTTGTTTTGACATTTTTTTGGTTTGCTAAATTAGTATTAAGAAATTATGTACACACTTCATAATTTTCTATTTTAATTTGTTTTCTGTATTTTTAGTGTATTGTGTGTTCAAATTAGTATGGAAATATTATCTTTATTACCTACATTGGTTTTTACATATGTTAAATAAGCATCTACCATACTATAGAACATCGTATTATTAAGCAACAACATACACAAATTATTTGATTAATACTTAAAATAAGTAAGTTTTGGTATGAGGTATAAATGAAGTGCAACTAAATAAAAAAAGCTTTATTTGTTAACTACCTTTACTTATAGTATGTAATAGTAGTGTCCTGGGCACTACAATATACTATGTTTCGTTTTTTATCTTTGAAGAAGCAAAATGTAAAAAGACTCACAATTACTTTAGCGAGTTGAATATTGTTAGTATATAGTTGTATATGCTTGTGTATCAGACGATAAATAATAAGTAAAGGTAAACTTAAGGTGGTAGAGTCTGTCCCAGGCTCGCCCGCATAGTTACCACCGCTGCACCTATTTCTGCTGTGAAGTAACAGC
>DWEU01000051.1:0-10493 GCA_018247155.1 Charidia lucaria
TAAGCTATATGAAAACATTCAAATTGTCCATGTAGGTGACAGGCCGAAGTCTCAAAGAAAAACCGCCAGTCTCCTTTTGCCGGTTAATGGGTTAAACCATCGTACAACTATAGAGAGAGCATTATTCACGTCGTCATAGTTGTTAACGTATCCAGCAAAACGACGAATCATCAGCAAACAATACTATCCCGTGATTTTTCTCCACCATATATGGTAGGTCGTTAATATATTATAATAAAAACAAGATTGTGGGTAGATTGAAAAAGAGGAAACATCGTGCTCTGAATCAATTCTATATTTAAAAGTATATTTGCTTACATTCTCATATAATTTTGTTGTGTAAGTGAAAAGTGTAATAAGTGATTCACCTACAAGTGTTATCTTAAAGCTCCATATGATTAGAGTGCTATAAAATCACTGCAAAGTACCGCTGGTACATTTGACAGCACTACCCCATAAAACAATTTTGCAAAAGTTTTTATTAGCTATTGACAATGGCAAATTTAAACACTGTTCTTGAGGCATAACATGCCATTGAAACCACCTTTATAAAGAAGTTTTCCGAATTTGAGTCTAAATTCAAAGCTACTGAGTCCAAGAGCAATATCACAACAAATCGCCTGCTTGAAGAGCTGAATGAGTTTAAATCCCATGTTTGGTCACTGCTGAGCTTTCTTCGTCAACAAATTAATGAACTTTCCAAAGCAGCTGATGTGGTGGAAATGAGACATCGGAGAAAGTTTCTGCTAGTGAGTGGTGTTCCTGAAGATCTAGAAGACAGCCTCCCTGACTACATGGTCAGGCTTTTTAATGAAAAACTTGGTACATGGGATCTGGATGCTAATAGCTTCACTGCCTGTCATCGTCTAGGCAATACTGTGGATGGGAAGTATCGCCCTGTTTTGGTTCGGTTTGCTGATATGACGTGTCGTTCTACAATTTGGAGGAAGAAAGCTAGTTTTAAAGGGACACCCTTTGTCCTTTCTGAATTTCTAACACGTCATAGACAGACATTGTTTCTTATGGCCAGGAAGAAACTTGGCATGAAAAATTGCTGGACTATAGACGGCAATGTTATAGCCAAGCTGCCAGATGGTACAAAGCGACACATTTACTCGGAACAGGATGTTGATGAGCTTCAGGTTCATTCGGTTCATGCTGAAGGTCAGGAGAGAGATCACTCACAATCGCCTGTCCCTGTGGCATTGCCTGAACACCAGCCTAAGGCCAAGCGTGTGATTACAAAGAAATAACTCTGTATCTTACACTCATTGCAATTCTTTCAAGTTATATTTATGTTATAGTTATGTTATTTTTTCTATGTACTCCCTGTGTTATCGAGATTTATGTAAGTAGCTATACAAATATTGACGGTAATATCACTATCCTGATAGTACTTTATTCATATGGGTACAGTAAAAGTTGGAGAATAAATACTTTTTATAAATGGAATAATTAATTGGAAATAATACACAATATAGCTTTAGTGTTAATCTTAAATGCACACATTTGGCAAACATATAATATGTATACACTGTATTACACTGTTATGTTTATTATTATTATTTTTGCCATGCATATATGGAAAAGATAAGAAAATTAAGTGAAAATTGAAAGGGGCATTGGGCCATCGCTCTCATGTTGTATGTGCAGAGATGCCATGTGATGTAGGGATACTGTGAGAAAATATTGAGAACACTTATTATTTTTGTTGCTTATTCTATGTATCAATTCTCTTTTACAATAATTGCAATAAGGAAAGTATATGAACAACACTCTTGGAGCCATGTAGCAACTTTTCTTCACATATTTCACCTTCTCTCACTTTTTATGAATAATTTAAAAACCTTCTTTTCTCCATTCTCCTCCGGACAACTTAATTGTTCTTTAAGTAGTTTTATGGCATTCTGTAAGAATTAAAATATTTTATATATTACATGACCAAAAGAGCTTTGGCAAATGGGTGGCATCCCTCCTCCACGTGGGTGAGATGCCATACCGCTAAACATAAATAGTGTAACACAGAAATGGTAGAAAAAATGTATTCAATTTACTTCTAACCTATTATGTTTCCGTGTTACTTGCTACATTGTTCTTGGCCGCATCAACTTAAAATTTCCATCGAAAAATCATTTCTTCCTTCATACAACATAATGCAGGTTGAACTTAACCAAGTGGAGATTTATTTAACATGTTTCTGTTATGACATCTATTTCGCTGCAATATATTATTAATTTTATTGTCGTTTACCAACTAGAGAGTATGGCGTCTCTCCTACTTTTACCCTAACTATACTAGTATAAATATAACATTGCTTTTTGTTACAGTCAAAGCTTCTTATTATTGTATTGCTCCATTATTGTTGTTCGATCTGAGTTAGGCAAAGCATTGCAGTCACAGTTATTCAGTTTAGGGATGGCGATCTGAGATCGATTAATCGAAGAATCGATTTTTCGAGCAGAAAATATCGATTTTTTAAATCGATATGAAGTACTGTGTCGATTCACTGAATCGATATATCACCCTTGAAAATCGACATTCGATTTTTTCTGTTTTGATATAAACCATACAATTATTTGCATTTGCAATTAGTTGAATGTGCCTGAATTATAAGAGTGCTGCCGGTTAAAAAGTTAACTACTCATAAACTCGCGAGATGGCTATATGTTTAGTATCCTTTACTCGCCTCTCTTTAATAAAAAAGTTACGTTTGTAGTCTTTGCCTTTATGTATCTATAATCTGTGACGGATGATATTGCATTATTCATTTGTTTGTTGTTGTCGTATAATTGAATACTGTTATTAGCGTAATATAAGTATTTTCATGATTGATTTTCAACAGATTTTCATGTAGTGTTTGTTGCGAAATAATAACTAATTGAGAGTAGGTAAGTAAATAAGTAAAGCGCTTCTTATTTTTTACTTTGACGCTATTATTTTCAGTTTGTTCTGTTAGTTGTGATTATCATTTAAATTTACTTTTACACAGGAATAATCAGCATTGAAATAACTAATAAGTAATATGTGGAATTCTTATTGATGGAAGTGTTCATACTTCATTCACGATTACTTTATCTCCAATTATCTATTTAACCTCAAAGCATCAAATTATTCATGTTGTTTACAGAAAAAATATTAAAGCTCCCATTATCTTTTTAAAAATAAACTATCGCTTTTACTCTAATTTTATTTCAATCAAGTAATCGCCAGGTTAGGGATGGTGATTCTTTCCGAAAAATATCGATTTTTAAAGCAATTCGTATCTTAATTAATCGATTAACATTTGGTGCTATTTTTTTATAAAGGTTACTTTTTTATAAAATGTTAAACTATTCTTTCATATAAAATATTCTTTTAAATTCATTAAGAAATTATGCTAATTAATCCTAATAGGATTTTGAATATTACTTGAAACTAGTGACTAATTACTTAAAATATTATTGTTTATCAAGTTTAATACATATAATAAATGAGGAATAAATGTATTTTTTCAGCATGTCGGGTAGAAGTGATTTATGGAATCATTTTATTAAAAAAGATTTCGGAGGCACATGCAAATATTGTCACCAGGACGTAAAAACTAAGGGAAACACAACAAACTTGCGCAATCATTTATTAAGACGTCATCCAACAATTCAGACCGTAAGTCTCAAAAAGAAGAGTGAAAGTGGTGGTGGTAAATGTGGTAATGCACGAAATGATAATGGAAATGATCAAGTTAGTGAAACCATTTCTTATGTCACATTATTTGTTTTCCAATGTACTGAGTTCGAAAAAATAAAAATCGATATTAAATAAATCGAAGTAACTATGTTTTTTCGTTTTAGGTTGTTGATGACATGACTTTAGACATCGTTCCAGTTCCAGATTTGCAAAATGTTGATAATTCGGATGCTGAAAGCGTGGCTTCTTCTTCTACCAATGTATCAGTCTTAAAACAGCAAACATTGACATCTTGCTTAACAAATATAAAATCATTTGGAGGTAAGGCATGAAACTAAAATCTTTTGAATATTTTTTTATGAAAGTGAGATGCATACAGAATCAATAATTAAGACTTTATTTTATTTATTTTCAGATACTGGTATTAAGCGTGGTCAAATAACCAATGCAATAGTCTTCATGCTCGCAAAAGATGGGTTGCCTTTAAATACTGTGGAAAAAACAGGATTTCGATATTTAATGAAAGTAGTGGCACCACTTTATAAAGTTCCAGCCAGAAAAACAATGACCCACATGATTGACGATAAATATGACATTCTTTCGACACAACTGAAACTAAAAATACAAGAAGTAGAAGCACTATCTTTAACTGCAGATGTTTGGACTGACTCGCATAATAGTCAAAGCTACTTAGGCTTAACTGGTCATTGTATATATGAAAGTAAATTATTGAGCATAGTTTTTGGTGTAACTGCTCTAACAGAACCACACAATGCTGACTACTTAGCACAAGTAATTATCAATATGACGGAAAAATGGGGCATCACAAGTAACAAAGTGGTAGCGTTTATCACGGACAATGGCGCTAATATCGTTAAAGCTGTCACAAATGTTTATGGCAAAAATAAACACATGCCATGTTTTGCCCATACATTAAACCTAGTAGCATCAAAACCATTTGACAATAAGGATGGACTGGAAGAAGCCAAGAATTTACTAACAGCTGTCAAAGATATTACCACATATTTTAAACATAATACAAATGCTGCTGATTCTTTAAAGAAAGCTCAGGTTCATCAAACAAAGCCTTTGGGGCTTGTTCAGTCTGTGTGTACCAGATGGAATTCTGTTTTTTATCAATTGGAACGATTTGTTGAGTTATCCGAAATAATTGCGCCAATATTACTCAAGTATCCTAAAGCGCCAACAATGCTAACTGCACAGCAGTTAGAATTTATAAAAGATCTTATAAATATATTAAGACCATTAGAAGTAATAACTAAAGAAATATCGGGAGAAGACTACGTTACAGCCAGTAAAATTATACCCATCGTGTCTTGTCTGACTGAAACATATAATACAATGAAAACTTCAACAGATATTGGTGCTAAAACAAGGACTTTAATTGTGGACGGCTTGAAGAAAAGATTTGGAAGTGTTGAACAAGTTCATTTGTTAGCTGCTGCGACCATTTTAGATCCTAGATTTAAAAAAATTCATTTTACTGACCATGTAGCCTGTTCTCGAGCGATAAATAGAATAAACACTTCAATTTTGGATATTACACGACAATCACTTCCACAAAATAATAGTGAGGAAGTCGACGCAATAGAAAGTACTGATAAGGATATGAAAAACGGAATATGGGATTTTCATAAGTTGCTTGTGAAAAAGCAACTCTCTTTATGCAATGCACTTGCACAGGAAAATCAAGGCTTAAATGAAGAATTCAAACATTATTTATCGCAGGCAGTTGTGCACCTAAAGAATGATCCTGTACTTTACTGGCAAGAACAAAAGAGCTCCATTTATCATCACGTTCACCCAATCGCCATGATGTATATGAGTATCGTTGGATCATCTGTTCCTTGTGAGCGCCTGTTTTCAATTGCTGGAAACATCGCAAGTGATGAGCGTAACCGCTTGGATCCCAAAAGGCTTGACAGACTGTTGTTTTTGAAAAGTTTAGATATTGAGCATTGGGAACTATAGTTCCCAGTTATAATTCCCAATGCTTAATATTTAAACTTTTAACTCTTACCTTATTTTTTACTTTTTTGCAATCAATAAAAACATTCAGTATATAAATACTTATTTTTTTTTATAGTTGATCTTATAGTTTGATACGGTAATAAAAATAATTGTTATTTTTGAATTCCCTGATTTTATTGATAAGATATCGTTAATTGCAATATTAATCTTGTTTTTAATAAAATTGATATAAATTTACATTGTAAACGCAAACTTGAAAAAAAGATCGATTTTTAAAGAATCGATTTTGTAGGCCTCGATTTTTTCGTGAATCGATTCATTAGACTACGATTCGAATCGATTTAAAAATCGATCTTTTTCGTAAAGAATCGCCATCCCTAATTCAGTTGCTTTAACTGTCAATGTCAGTCGCCTTTGACATTCATGAAATCTATCATATCTATTTAAGAGTATTTTTAACAACGTTCTGTTACCGCAATATTGTTACAGATAACTTAAAATGCAGGGTAATGTTTTTTAAGCCACTTCGTATGCATAGATATATATTTCTATATATTGTGTAAGTTATTTCTTTACTTGTTTATTATTTAATACGGTTATTGTCATACTGGTTAATTATATTTTCTTGTTATAATTTTTTGCTGTATATAATGTACCGGCGGGATGAGCAGATCAGTCCGGGACATCTATTTGTATTTCATAAATTCTATTAATATATACGTTCCTTAATATTTATTTATTTTGTATAAATTTCTTATACTAAATTTATTGTTTTGTATTTAAGTACCTTAACAGTTAGTCTTACTGTATTTATAAATTCTACATATTTATATACATATTTTATTTTTACTTCCCTGTCCCGTATATAATATTATTGGTTTTTTTTTACATCGTGTTTATAATTAGATTCCAGTTAGCGTATGATGTCAGATATTGAGTCATTTCACTCTGCGAGAAGCTCTAACTATGCGTCAGATTCTTGCGAAAGTTGTCTTGACGAACCTCAGCTGCTCCGTTACCATTTGATTTCCTCATTTGATGCTTTATTTCCTACCTTTAATGTCTGTCACATTAATGCTCAAAGCATTCCGTCCCATTACGATGATTTACTTGACACCTTCTCTTCGACTCCTCATATCCACGCAATACTTGTGTCTGAGAGCTGGTTGAAACCTAGTCTCGATTCATTCTCTTTCTGCTTACCTAACTATAAACTTATCCGTAACGATCGCACAGGGAAAGCTGGCGGTGGCGTAGCGATTTACCTACGCAGCGATATACCTCACACCGTTATAGCTTCCTCACCTTCTTTATACACTGCGTCGAGTGAGTACCTTTTTCTGGAAGTCAGGTCTGGGCGTGCCAAAGCAGTTCTTGGTGTGATCTACTGTCTTCCCGCTATCGACTACTTCTCTAGTCTTGAGCCAGTGTTGGAACGACTATCTTCGGAGTACGAACATCACATTATCATGGGTGATTTGAACACTGACCTAATGAACACTACTCACCGTAGCAAAAGACTTATCGATTTGCTCACCTCTGCAAATTTTTCTATCCTTCCCTCCCAACCTACCCACCACAATCTTGATTCACCGGACACTTTACTTGACGTAATTATCATCTCCTCTCCCACTCATGTTATCAAACACGGCCAATTGTTAGCACCTGGATTTTCTCATCATGATCTGTTTTATATGTCCTATAAGTTGCGACCACCTAAAATCTGTCCAGAAGTCATTAAACTGCGCAAATTCGCAAGTATTGATGCAGACGCGTTACATAAGGATGCCGCTAGCATTGACTGGACAATGGTTTTAGCCGCATCTACAGTCGATGACAAGGTGTCTATTTTAAATCAGTTAATCTTAAAGCTATATGATATGCATGCCCCAATAAAAGAAGTTAGACTAAAACGGCCACCGGCCCCATGGATTACGCGAGGTGTTAGGATGGCTATGGCAAGACGTAACAAAGCTTTCAGAAGATTTAAGCGTGATAGATGTGACGACCATTGGAATAAATACAAGGTAGCGCGTAACCGGTGCAATAATATGGTAAGCGCGCAGTAATATGGTACGGTAAGTGCGAAGCGCAAATACTATTTTGATAATTTATGTAATGCTTCTTCGGCTGAAAGTTGGAAATTTTTAAATACCTTAGGACTTGGTAAAAATTGCTCCAAGTCCAATATGACCCCTTTCTCACCTAACGAGATGAACTCTCATTTTACTTCTTCTCTTTCTGCTCTTGACCCTCATATAAAAGCTGCTACATTATCAGAATTTTCTAATTTAGCTACTTCAAACTTAGTATCATTCCACTTTCATGCAGTAACTGAGGATGATATCCTGAAAACGGCTGCTTCTATTAAGTCTAATGCAATTGGCTTTGATGACGTGAACAGAACAATGATTAACCCCATACTTAAACATCTGCTGCCAGCTCTTACTGATATTATCAACACTTCGATGTCTACGGGGGTTTTTCCTACCGTCTGGCGCAAAGCTTTCGTTATCCCTATTCCTAAAGTAAATACCCCTCGTGCTCTGAATAATTTTCGACCAATTTCTATACTCCCTTTTCTTTCAAAACTTCTTGAAGCAGTAGTTCACAGGCAAGTGTCAAATTTTGTATCGAAGAATAACATCCTTAGTCCCTTACAATCGGGATTCCGACCTGGCCACAGTACTACCACGGCTCTTCTCAAAGTCATCGAGGATATCCGTAACGGCATGGAGCACAGGATGGTCACTATTTTAGTTCTCATTGATTTCTCTAACGCGTTTAATATGGTGGACCATGACATACTTCTAGCCGCTCTCAAATACTTCAGGTTCTCTTCAACAGTTGTGGAGTGGTTTTCCTCATATCGCCGAGATCGCCAACAGGCTGTTCGTATCGTCAAGACTCTATCTGATTGGAACTACCTTGCCTCTGGCGTACCCAAAGGGGGTATACTGCCTCCCTTGCTTTTCTCTATAGACATTAAATAACTCCTTAACACATTCGCTCGGCTGCTCTTACCACTTGTACGCCGACGATTTGCAAATTTATTCTCAAGCAAATGTTGTCGATGTTCAGGGTGCTATTGAGATCATTAACAGATCTGTTAAACATCACCCAATGGTCTAATAAATTTGGTATAATAATTAATCGAACTAAATGTCAAGCAATTATAATCGGTAGTTCAAGACAATTATCAAAACTTGATGCTAACATCCTTTCTCCTGTTATGCTTGAGAATTCTGTAATCCCATTCGAACCCTATATTAAGGATCTTGGCCTGTATATTGATTGCACTCTGAGCTGGTCCGTGCATGTTAATGAAGTCAGCCGATCAGTTTTTCTGGCGCTGCGCACTTTAAACAGATATAGAAATTTCTTACCAACACAAATTAAGATATCACTCGTAAAAGCACTCATTTTTCCCATTATTGATTATGCTGATGTTTGTTACTCTGGGATCAGTGATGAGCAACTTAAAAAATTAGACCGGCTCGTAAACTATTCGTTACGTTTTATTTTCTGTCTACGCAAATTTGATCACATTTCCTCCTACCGTCGCCAGCTTAAATGGCTTCCCATTCGTGAGCGTAGACAATACAGATCACTCAACATGCTTTACTCTATCCTCAATGCATCCGACACTCCTGGATATCTAAGACGTATATTCCAATATCTATGCGACACACATCACCGTCAACTGCGATCATCTGATACTTTACGTCTATTTATCCCTAAGCACCAATCTGGTTTCGTATCTAACTCTTTCGGTGTTCATACAATCCGGCTTTGGAATGCTCTTCCGGAAAAATTGAAAAGAACGTGCTCGAAAAACACTTTTAAAAAGAATTTGTACGCACGTTTCGTATCTCAGCGCAATTGGACATAATACCTATTACTGGTTTGTTGTATTTGTATCTATGTAGTTTATGTGTATGTCTATGTTTATATATTCACAAATACGCGTGTATAATATTTTACAACTTTATACATATAATTATGATTTATAATATTTATACCTACTTTCCTCCTTGTAATATCTACCCCCTTCGATGTTGTTTCTGCTCATCCCTAAGGTTGACTGTTAGAGAATGCTTATAGCATTAAGTCCACCTTTTATACCAATTGTTTAGGTATAAGAAGTTTAAAATAAATAAATAAATATTTATCCACAAGTTCGTAGCACTATTGACGGAATTGTATCAGATGTATGGATGTGGATGAAGAAGTGACAATTTGTGATCTCTGCCTAACCCCATGAGATACAGGCGGGAGTATAATCGTTAATATCATTTATTAAGTAATTAATAGTCATTCATATTTAATCCCCTTTACCTCATTTGGAAACTAAGAAAATTTTGCTACATGTATACAGGGCGATAAACTATAATTTACTATAATTTACTAGTTTTTTAATAAAACCCTTAGACTACTTTGATACACTTACGGTCAGACCTTTCATTGTGTTGATTCTACTTAATGTCTAGGTAATCCTTAATGATTATAGCTTATTGTTAATGAATAAACTAATGGAATTCATAATTACGTAAAAAATTTGAATTCCATTAAAGTATTTGTACATTTCAATTTGAATTTAAATCACAGATCTTAATCAAGTGAGATCCAAATATACATATTTGACACACATTTAACGCAATGTGTAAGATTCAATACTTAAATCATAAATACCATACATAAACCCCATAAATGTTTTATAATCAAAACTTTTATATCATACTAGATGTTCCCGCGACTTCATCCGCGTGAAATTTTAAAATAGAAAAAATAGCTTAAGTTACTCCTCATCACATCACCAATCTGCCAGAGCAAACCCC
>DWEU01000052.1:0-10442 GCA_018247155.1 Charidia lucaria
GATTATAATGTAACTCATTGTTACCCTGTTATTCCAAATTGGAACAATGGTCTTGAAAACATCTCTCATGCTTCAAATTTAACGTCCAACAAAAATATTGAAACTTGGACTTTATCACATGTAGATTATCCACAAGATCTCACTCGAATCCCCACTAAAAGTATAACAGTAACGCGAAATAACTGCACCGGTGTAAATTTACAGCCCTGTAACAGTAGAAAATCAAAGTTGCAAGAATTTAAATTCATGCATAAGAATCAATTTAAATTAAATAAATTTTGAAGATTTTATTACTTATTGAGTAGGTAAGGCATTTCATTTTATTTTCGGAATATCTATAATTTAAAATAATAAAACAAATTTGAAGCAAACACCAATTTTTATTGAGAGCAAAAACAATTAACAGCATACAGAAAATTCTTTTCATTACGTTATTACATATTAGTATAGCAAGGACGAGATTAATGTCATCTAAAGTGAATACTCTATTGCTATATGATCCTTACGTATTAGATATATTTTATAAAGTAAAACCAAGACTGACTAAACATAAAAATATAACACGTGAACTTCGATGTCTCGATGGTCGGACATTATAATTTTATTTAGTTGGTCTTGGTTGAACAGAACTCCATTCCTTTACTCCAATAGTCTTTTCTAACTTGAACAGTGCGATGTTATGCGGGCAGGTTGAACTCACACCATTCAATTTAAAAGAAACTGGGTGCGTACAGAATCCTCGTGGCTGCCGAAAATCGACAGCACCACGACGACACTCTACAGGTAGAAAATGTTACAACCTCTATACTTTGCATTAAAATAATGCCCATTTTCACAGGCAAGGGATCCTAACTTCGCAACCATTAATTCCAGTGACATATTCACTCTAACACATAGTTCTCAGCTTCCCTGCAAAGTTTTCTATCATGTAATAAAAAGAAAACCATACAATCACTGGTAAAATAGAAATTAAAGTCATACAGCAATCCTGCCTTTCAATGTGCTACAAGTCACCTGCGAGTTCCAACCCTTGCACTTTGTAAGTTCAACTGCAATATGGGAGTTCTTTACAAAGCAAAGGTCGGGCAGTTCGTCCACAAGACAATACCAGCTGAGAATATTTTTCCGTTTAATGCTCAGCATGTTAAAAAACGCTTACACACCATACTATAAGAAACTTAATTAAAGGGCTGTTTAACTCAAACACCAAAAAGTGGTTATCCTTCGATTATAATATACATTAAAAGCTAAAATTTTTTGATAAGTAGATAATAATTTGATTATGAATGCAAAAACATGCCTAAATAATGCTGAATATTAAACTGGAAATTTATAGTCCACACTTTTTTTTGTAATTTTTTTATTTTTATACTTTTTTTTACTTTTTTATTTATTGAGTAATTTCCACGCTGGGAAAATTACACTAATTCTATGCAAAGTATAGCTTGTATTTTTATGAGACCACTCCATACTTTGTTTCCTTAATTTAACGGGCTATGCTATTTACTCTCGCACATTAGCAGTTGTAATAAGTTTTATTTAGTACATGAACTTTTAATTAAGTTAATAAATAGTATAGTCAGCACTGATTGACATTATGGCCATTGATGCTTTCCAATTTAACTGTCCAATTCATTTATTCATTATCTATTACATATTAACATTTTCAAATTACTAGAATTACCAAACAAATACAACAAATGTAATCAGCAATAATAGTATAGACATATCATAAATAGCTTGTTCATATATTTTTATTATTGCTTTTCGAAAGATGATCATGTTGAGTAGATCAAGATGTATGAGAAAGAGATGAGATGATTTCTGCAATAACCAACATTCGCACCAGTACATATTAATAGGAGCCTACACACCAATGTGAATTGCTAGACATACCTTTTTTTGAAACTGCTTGATTGCTCATCATGGTGTGTGACACCTATCATTCTATTGCCAGCAATCATTTCCTTTCAATACCATTGCTTCTTACCAAGTATACTTCCCAAATACACAGAATCGTTAATAATATGTTCTACCCTTGTATGTTAACGTTATTGCATTATTTAAGGTCTTTCTCCCTTTTTAACACAATTATACTTTCCAAATATACAAAATCGTCCATATGTTCCACCTTTGAACGTTAATGTTATCACATTCTTTAATGTCTTTCTCTCTTTTTTCACCATAACCTTTGTTTTACTCACATTCATTTTTAGTTTAATATTTATTTCTTTTTTCTTAAATTCATTCTAGTTACACACAAAATATCTGACATTTAAAGACTTTGAGAATTATTTTGTAATGGCTTTCTTTTTTTTATTAGTAAGATGCAATGCAATGCAAGCCGCTTGCATGGCAATAGCCATATAATTTACGGACATTAAGTCCAGGAGCTTTTTAACATGGGTGCAATTGTTAGGCATCTTTTATTACATCTTAAATAAATAAATAAATCTTCAGAAGTACAAGTTTAGGATAAACATTCTGATATAAACAAAGAAACATACTGCAAATGTGCCAGTTATACAGCATAGCCCGAAGTGCTTACAGCACATTGGCTTTAAAGCCAAATTCAAACAGGAAGTGGTGATAAAGATAAGTGCAGACTCACAATCTAGCGACATCAATTATAGGTCCATATCACATTTAACATCATTTCATGAAGATGAATGTCAAGATTTAAATTTTAAATTGAGATATTGACCATGCATGGTTGTGAATTGTAATTATTCACATCACACAGAGTAGCTTAAAGCATGAATAACTGATGTCGCAAGATATAAATCCCATTCACTTCTTTGTCATTATTTTGAGATACTCAAGTGCGTTTTGTGCAGCCGAGGACTGTGCATCCTTGCTGGTCAATCCTGATCCATAACATACAGCTACAGGCAGTGTGGAAAGCTGGACAAGACATTGACAACGTCCAGTCATAGATTTTTCTTCTATGTCCACATAAGTCACTTCAAAGGACTGCTCAGAAGCAATCTCTTGCAAGAATTGCACAAAATTAAAATCCTTGTTGTTTAATGGTGTCACCTGCAATGCAAAAAAGGCTATTTTATCATCTCATAAGCAACTTGTAGAATCATAAAATAAAAATGATTATTGGCACAACATGAAAACTAACTACACATAAACAAACAGTGTCATGCGTTTAAGTGTGTCACACAATAGTATAAAATATTTTCATGCATAAATAATCAAAATTTTGCATACCTGCAACTTGGCCAGGTTAGGGCCGACAGATTGTTTGAGATGTTTGTGAAACTGCGACACCTTGTGGCTGTGGCTGGTAGTAAGTGTGGAGATTTTACTATCTTTCAGGTCGGCATAACGGGCCGCGACGCCGCCCTAGAACATAACACGAATATTAGTCCAAATCCGTCATTAGTTTATCTTCAATCCGTTCCGACCGAAAGATAGTAAAATACCTGGCCAAGTGCTAGTAACCTCTAAGAGTCACAGCATTTTGTAATATGTACACAGATTAGTAGTGAAAACATTTTATTAATTAGAAATACATGTACAGATTAATGCGGAAATAAAATAAACATAAAAAATAATGATTATAATGATTGTTACTGCAAATAAATAATGGTATATTTGTTACTTGAATATATTTATAAATTAGTAGGACATAGACAGAACATGGGATTTATATTTATTTTGCTTCATTTTACCTCTTCTTCAGGCTGGAATGATTCTGGGGGATTGTCCTGAAGGGCTTGCCACATCTTGTAGGCAGCTTGACGTTTTGCTAACTTTTTGGATTTGCCTGTTCCAATCTCTCGGCGCTTAAGAAGTGTACAAACAATTGTAAACTGACGCTCATGTGGCAGTCCTAAAATTATTCAATCCCCTTTTTTAAATATAAGCAAATAAATTGTTCATATTTTCATATTTTTAGCATTACATATTAAAAAATTTAATACATATTAATTTACAAATATCTACAAGTTACTGGAAGTAACACTCAGCTTAATATTGATGCATTATTATACTTACGTCTATTGACATTATCATCATTTTCAGCATGGTATGATGGTGGTGGCCAAAACCGGGACATGCAAAGTTCTTGTAACCATCCCACAGGGTTTCCCATCAATTTATCTTCAAAAGACGAAACGAGTGCTCCTCTGTAATCATGATATTCATAAAATTAAGATAGGTAATTAGTACTCAAAATTGCCGACAATGAGTGGCACATAACACTATATTATAATCTATACATATAATAAAGCTTGAAAATATTCGAAAAAAAGATAGCTGGGGGTACTTAGAATCAATAACAAAACATGTACCAACAGTTTTTAGAATTTTTGTGTTTGTTTATTTGACCATGCATCATGTGAAAACTGCAGAATGGATTTTGATACCAAATTTACTAATGGAAAATCCCAGTCCAGGTTACAGGCTATAAAAATGTAAGTAAAGTAAAGGTGCTGGCAAAAGCTAATGATAAATATAGGCATTACAGAAATCTAACTTTAAGCTAAATTCATGCACTTACGGCTCAGGCACATTGCCATTAGTAGCCTGATCAGCTGGTGTAGCACCAGTCAGTTTGTCCAATAAGGCTTTTGCAGCAGAATGCTTGGCTTCTTTCTTAGACCGACCAGTGCCCATAGCTATAATAGAGAGAAGAATTTTATTAACTTATCAACAATGCTTCAAAAATTGTAAAATGAAGTAGTTGAGGTAAAATAAAGTGAACCTACCAACTAAGTCAGCAACAGTTACACGGTAGCGGAATGTGGGTTCATGGATCATTCCTTCAATCTGCACGAGTTCATATTTCGGCACTGTACCACGTCGAGCAAGCAACTCTTGCAATACAGATACTGGTGTTTTAGTTGGCAGGGATTCCATCTCCTGTCGCATAAATAAAAATTGTACAGAACCATTAAAATTCAATAAGCCTATGTGATCTCTATAACACTCACTCTTTTAGCAGCTTCATCAAGAGGCAACCGCTCCAGATTATTTGGAGGTTTAGGGCGGTTCTGATAGCGGCGCCTTGGGCCATGAGTTGCATGCTCTCCATCTGGTCCAGTTGTGTGCACTGGCATGCTATGCACAATCCCTGGTACCCCTCCATGGACAACGCCTGGGTGAGGATGGACTACACCCCCATCCATCTGTTTAAATGTAAAATATGTGTAACAAAAAAATAATGTATTGCCAAAAACATAACTTGATCTAATTTGCAAGTTGAACAATTGTCATAACAATATCAAGTTAATAACATGTTCAACAAGAAATCTTTTGGAAGTGGTTTTGCAATTCTGATTGTTCCTGTTGGAATAAGCATTGTGGTTGCACTTTACTGCAAAAGAAAACTTTTTGTAAAACATCTATTGCAAACTGAAACACTCATATAATAAACATTTGGGCCACATGTCTAATAGCCAAAATGCAAAGTAATACAATTATATCACACATAACAAATATTTCATATTATTGTATTAACAAAGTAAGGCGAATTTTGAAAAAAGGTGCGAAGTACCACCATAATACATAGTATCTTAAACACACACTGTATAAAACTAAAGATTTAGATTTTTTTAAGGTTTAGAAGATACCATTTAAAAAGAAGAAATAAAACCATGATATTTATTTACCATACTGTAAACAACACCAGGAATCACGAAATTTGACATGTTTAATTTATGCACTTGCTTAAAATCAACGTTGAAATTTAATTGATTCGCAGCTACATGCTTCTGCAACCCAATCTACAGAGTACAGTGTACGAAACCAGTTATGAAAATTGTAACACACTTGTTCACACAGTAAAAAAGTAAGAATTTTAAATACTGTTTAGCTCAATATAAAGTTTCAACAAATAGGTACTTGTTTTTTTAAATATAACATGTGATTTGTGATATGACATGGCGGCCCGGCCATTACATTATCTCAAAATGGCTTCGGCAGAGGTATGCCGGCAATATTCTAAAAACAAGATGTATTATAGTAATTACGGAAATAGAACTAACGGGGAAGGCTAATATTACATTAATATATTTAATTGTGATGGCAAGTGATTTAAATTGTATTTTTAATTTAGAAGACGTTAATTCAATATATAGTCAAACGAAAAACAGTATCTTACCATTTTTATGCCTCGTAACAGAATGTTGAATGTATTATTATAAGAGGATTATAAAAAAACAACCACGTATTTATTTGATTTATACGATTTTACACATATAATTTAATTTTTGAGAAATGCACATCAGCAATCGGCGAACTAAATAGTGAAGTGTTGTGTTTAGTGTTGCCAAGAGGTAAACTAAAAATCATGTAATTCAAATTTTAGAAATCTGTGTAAGATCTAAAGCAAACTAATTTAAAATCTGTCAATACATAGTACACAGTAGAAATGAAACTTCAACAGACAAGTGAAATAACGCTTTTTCGTGACACAAATTTGTCTAATACCCACCCATCTAAAAAGAAGTTTTACTTCAAAAATTGATCGTGTGGTTTGATGTGATTCCTGTTAACCACGACTTAAAATATTATTATACTCTTTGGACTTAAATAACTTTTCATCGAGCCAGTATTTGTTAAAACGTTGCATGATAGGCGCTTTATTAGGAGACATGATTTTACTGATATATCGATATATATATATATTTTTGACTTGCAACCAATGTTGCCAGATGGTATAATTGAATACAAAATCGGTATAATTTAGTAATCTTATGTATAGTAAATAGTATTGTATAATTGAATATAAATGTACCGGGGACACCTTACTTGGAGTTACAAGAACTATATGGTTTTTTAAGTGATGACCTTTTTTTCGAAGTTAAATCTATGATGTTTGTATAATGAAATTATATTTTGTATAACTTTAGGCATCTAGTGGTATAAAACATTTTTTTTACTGGCAGCCCTGCTTGCGACTTTCCTAGGCCGAACGGAACGGAACGATACGTGACACTTTTTAAGTTTTTCGTGCGTGCGCTGTGCAGCTCACGGAAGACAGATGTGGTGTAGCCGGTGTTATCGATTTATAATACGTAATTACGTCAATAAGTTATTGTTCAAATTAGTTGGGTAGAATGCGCATCAGTAAACTTGCATTTTCTACTGTGAAGGCAGTTTGTAAACGCCTAAATATATACTATAACGCCTAAATGATATACTGTGACTGCGGAGTCATGATGAATTTCGGTATGAAGGGTGCAGTATGCAGGAGATGTGACGAAGAGACCTTCTTAAAGACCTAGTTAAAGAGATAAAAGATTTTAATTTTTTTTTAGATTTAAGTAACATTCCACCTAATACTTCTACTAGTAGTAGTATAAAAGTACTAGAAGTAATAATATAAAGAATAACTTATGCTCTAGAATAGATTATAGGCTACAATTTTGCTGCATTTTATTTATTACAGTAACTTTTGCTTGTATAAACTTGCATTTTCTACTGTGAAGGCGGCTTATAAACGCCTAAATATATAACGCCTAAATTATATACTGTGACTGCGGAGTCATGACGAATTTCGGTATGAAGGGTGCAGTATGCAGGAGATGTGAGGAAGAATCCTTCCATCTTAATCCTCAGGTGAAGCCTTGCATCCTCATACAGTCTTGCTTAAGACATCGGTCCTACGTAAGGTTGGAAAAGGATGTCTACGTTTGCTACTTCATCGAAATAAAAAAAATGTGGGCACAGTGAGGATGATGTGTAATACAGGAAGCCGAGTAGACTACGTTTATAAGCCTATTATAGTGTATCCTTAGTACCGAACATGTTACAGTCACTATGACTGTTTTTCCAATTTTGAAATTTTGAAGTTTTGAAATCATCCAACAACCCACAATAATCTTCAAAAATACCACACACAAAAACCTAACAAAAACAAAACAAAGCTTGCAATATCTTGTCTTGTTCATAAACTTGATCAAGCGAATACCGTCCGCGTGCAGGCTCACATTATCGAGATATTTTACATTCACGAAGCGACTGTCAACGGGTATACGTAGACGTACGTAGAGTACACAATAGCACACAAGGCTGGCTGCATTTCAGGGAGTTGCGAGGGCGGGGTAGGAATGCCGGAAAAATATCGATATTTCAAATTCGATATATCGAATATTTTCCATCGATATATTTTTTTCTATATATCGATACAAAAATTTCAATATCGAAAATAGTATCAAAACCGATATATTTTTGAAATATAAAATACTCATCACCTTTTTTACCATAACCTAACTTTTTTTTTCGCCGTCGATATTCATACACTGATAGATCGATATATCGACCACCGATATATTGATATATTTTTTTCGATATATCGTAGGTCGATATTGATATTTTTGAAATAACAATATATATCGATATCTCGATATATATATATATATATATTTATTATCTCGATATTTTTTCTGACTTGCGACATCCCTAGGGCGGGGGTGCGATGGCCGACTCTACCCGTCCTCGTGCCATTGTTACCCGGTACCCGCTAGTTTACATACAAATACGGAAACTTTCCATGTGTGTCACCGGTCCGAATAAAATATTCTTTTCTTTCTTTGTTGTCGTCTGTAACTGCTAAAGGTATTGTTTGGTGATTGAGCACCGAAAGTGTTTCGTAAACATAGGTCAGACGTCCTTAGGGGCCGCATATCTCTATTCTATTAGGCGTATTGACCACACATCTTTATGCCGATTATTAGGTACAATTCTTAAGACCCCTATCGCGTTATACAATAATTGCATTATTTGCTTAGAAAATCTCGTCGTTCGTTACATTTTATACGGTCTTATTAGGTTTTACAACATTATAATTACATGAACTACAAACAAAGTACCTACATTAAAAATATTGCGGATCTTGAATAGCTGGATCTTGGATCTTGGATCTTGAACATTTTAAATTTTTTATAAGGTCGGCGAGTCTGTCTTGCCTGTGTGATCACCATATTTCTGCCGTAAAACAACAGCAATGTTGGTTTTCGATTTGAAGGATACAGGATGCGGCAGACAGGGTAATGAGACATTCCATCTCAGCTCTCAGGGGTAACAATGCATTCTGCTGCCTCGCTTGGAACATCGGTGCTACGTTAGGTTGGAAGAACAGGGCAGTGGCTGGCGGTAGTGACCATTTAACAGCAAAAAAATTACAGTATAACGAAGACTATGTTAGTAAGAAAAAATGAATACTGCAATTTAAGGCAAGGCAAAAAGATATAAAATAATACTGTATGTAATCGCCATACCAGAGGAGACAATGCTTTGGGTAGCATACGTAACCCTCTCATTGCATACCGAAAATATTTCGTTTAGTGTAAATTTTGTTTTTAAAGCCCCATAACATCTTTAATTTGTTAACCCCGTCCGTTCATTTGTGGATATGTCTTTACTTTACGCAAAACTAATCATAGACAAAGTTGTCAATATCTTGTTCGTACTGGTCTTAAAGCAAAGTAAAGACAACCATTCTAATCAAATATTACTTTTCCACGCCGAGTGGTCGCTATGTCCAAGCAGGTATTTTCTATTGCGAGCTGTGATTATTTCTGAAGTGAAAATAAACTTTCTTCCACTGATGACTGACTCAAGGTGAAAAGGAGTTAAGTCGCCAGATATTATTTTTAAAACACAAAAACACTCGGATACGGTCCAATAATACATTCTGATATTGCAAGAGCACAATTCGATATAGCTGTTTGCAGAAATTCTAATTGCATTTCTTTTATATCTTATCGCTCTATCTTTAGGTTAACGTGAAAAAAGAAACGATTGTAATGCTGTGAGCTAATGTGGCTTTCGCATTTGGTTTTTTTATACAAAATAACTTCCAGTTACTCCTATACTTGATCGAAAAGGATTCTTGGAAATAATGACTGTTTACTACAATAGTAGCTTAAAACCGGTACAACAGGTACAACTTGAACATATCAGGTGTTCTAAAATAGATTTATTTTCTAGTCATTGTTTATATTATTGGATTTACGTTCGTACGTAAGTATATGGCAATGTTATGCATCTTGATATCTTCACTTATTTAACTAGCGTTTAAATTTATAATCTATACAATTTGGGGTAGTTTCAAACTACCAAACTTTCAAAACAGTAGCTATTGCTACTTATTTACTGAGTCAAAAATAAAAAAAAACTATAAAATTTGCTAAATCATAGGCGTGTAACATAATGAAGTGGTAATTAACAGGAAATAAATAAAACTTACGCGTTATCAGTGACATCCGTAGACTCGTCCAATTCTCCAATAGTATCCAACGAAGCACCAGAGCCATCTTCCCTTACCTCCGGCGGTGGAGGCGGAGGTGCCAATGGACGCGTACATGTCGTAGATTCTGAAGTTTCCTTGAATTGATTCTTTGGCACAAAGTCAATAAGCCGGGGCAATATTTCCGGCATTGTCACTTCTTCGAACTTATCGTCACTTTTATTATTCATTTCAG